>OMLI01034263.1:4121-16154 GCA_900302605.1 Rondeletia loricata
GGGAGCACATTATGAACACAGAAATGTAATATGTCCACACAAGAAGCAGTTCTCATTTTCAGTAAATAAATGATGTACACTGTTATCCATAGACATGATGACTACCCTAAAAAGTCAGAAGTAGTTATTACTTCTTTTGTCAAATTTGCTCTAAAAATATCATTGGTATTCTGCATGTCCCTGTGCTTCAGACAATAGTATATTGATCGATTATGTGCCTCTCATATAGAAGTAGCTGCAAAATTTGTCTTACTGTTGATGTCAAGTTGAGCTGTGCCACAGTGCCTGACCACCCACTCATGCTCGCAATGCATTTGAGCTGTTTACAGTGTTAAAGTGTCCTATAGGCACATTAAAAGAAAATGTTAGTGTCACACAGATGGTCACACACTGACATTATTGCAGCTTCAAAGCATTTGACCTTCATTCTTATTTCTACAGATTAACCCTGGAGAACCATTATAGCGAACATTTAGCTAATCACCACCACTACGCTACACACAGCATAGCAATATATTGGACAGTATGGAGCCATAAACACGGATATAAAATCCACTCACACGTACAAGAAGAGGCACTTAACTGACCAGCAGTAAAGAATATGGAAATTAGGCTTTCATTGCTACGTTACAGTTTTAAAACGGCCGTTTTTATTGCCGCTGTAGGGCAATCTGTTCTCCCTACTCACTGACCTCACCCTGTTTCACGCAGAACACAGTGTCAGTTTGATGATGTAATAACATAGAGAAACCATGGCGGCTGTGTGCGATATGTGATCATTATCCCGTTCTCTCTTTCCCTCTTTCTTTTATCATTTCCCCGCTTGTTTCTCCATAAGTGTGGGAGAAAGGCTGGTAATAAAATGTTAAGAGATGGTAATGTTGGCAATATAATAGCGCAGTACTGTGTCCAAATGCATTTTTTATCCCCACAATTTCTAATAGAGCGAGCGGTCTGATCCCATAAAAACGTTGGAGAGAAAAATGAGTGAAAAACTATGGGTACTGGATTAATCGCCGATGACACAATGATATTATATACTGCAAATTTGAGTTCACTCAATATTTAACAAAATCGTATTACAGCAATTGCTTTCCCCCTGTCACCCTTAGGGTCTTAGCTTGATTTTATCTGCTTCCCATTGACATATTACAGCAGACTTAGTTTCTTCCCTCTCCCTGATTTCAGCTCCCCATTCCTTATCAGCAGAGGCTTGAAGATTTGGTTTTTTCTCCCAGTTTCTGAAAAAGTGCATGTGTGATGTTTCTGTTGGAGGTTAAGCAGGGAGGAAGGCTCTTCTCCAAATGGGTGCTTGTTGTCGTTGTAATCTGATAGCGAAGGCAGTTCCAATCTCTCCGGTCGGTGTGGAGCCTTATCGTCACAGAGTATGTCTGGGTTCAAACGAGCCTCGTATCTGCTGCCTTGGAGATAGGGAGCAAAGCCGTCTATCTCCAAAAGTTGCGACATGTGGCATTTGTAGGGAGGATAGTGGCAATGTCCACCGCTCTCGATAATGTCAGTCAATCCATATTTTCCGAACACCAGCTGACAAAGATGTCTAACCTAGTGCTTATCGGGATTCAAACCTTTAACTTTCAAAACAGCAAGCGGAAACATACTATATCTAACAAATAAAAAAAACTAGCACTATGTGTGCTGTCGACAAATATTAGATTTTAGATATGTAATCCTGAGTTACTTGCTTGTCCTCTCTCCATGTGACACATAAAGTTGCTCAGACATTCGCAGTATTCTGCGTTATCTGTTTCTCACCAGGTCTGGACAGCATCAGTCACAAAAATAATTAAAAGTAAAGTAAAGCGGTATTTCCATTCAAGTCAACATTCTTCAATTTAGCTGATTAAGAGCGTTATGTGTCTATTATCTCACACTTTGCAATTTGTAATGTAATGTTTCTTTCCATGTCTAAATGGTATCCAAAAAACTGCAACCTACATTCCGCCGCTGTCATCTGGAAATCAACTTAGAGGATTTGATAAATGTCTAGGACTAGAGTTATGTGGTTACACTTCCATAGTGATTTTTGAGATCTGATTCTAAAGATGGGATTTTATGAGATCCACACTTGGCCTGAAAACGGCTTATTATGCATCTCCTGTGGCCACAATCCAACCACAGTCCAACCACAATGTCAGTCTAACCACTTCCATATCTGGTTTTGAAGGACAGCCATGTGATTACAAATCAGACTTTTCTGCGTCCAGACCTGTGACTTAAAGTGTCCTGGAGTAATTGGATGATAAAATTTGCATTGAAACGACAGGTGTAACTGGATCCGAGGTCTCTGAAATCTGAAATGCAGCGTAACGTGTGTTGTTTCTCCCCAGGCCTAGACAACATCCAGAAGATTGCTGCTCAGGGTCGTTATGAGCTGAGGATTGACATGAGGGATGGACAGGAATCGGTCTACGCCAACTATGATAAGTTCTCTATTGGAGACGCAAGGAACCTCTACAAGCTCAGGATAGGAGAGTACAATGGCACCGCTGGTATGTGCATGGGGAATCTTTCCAAATGTGTTAATAGATGAGTTAGCCTACTTTTTTTACTTGGCTCTGTGGATGAATTGTAATCAACCCACTTCCCCTCAGAGAAATGAAAACACGTCCCCATCTCCTCCCTCTTAACTGCCATCTTCCCTCTCCCTTACCACAGAAGGAGTGTGTGGCTGTATCTAAAGTCTGTCTGGCTATTCTGACTTCTGATTACTGTCTTTTTACACATATCTCACATTACTGAATCAAATTCCATAATCAGGTCGTTTTGAAAAATGGCCACCGAGGACCTCGAGGTCCCTATACATCTTTTTTGTATCATGTCAGACTATATCTGTGGTAAATGTTGCGCTTCCCCACTGCACCACCGTTCCTTAAGAACAACTTCAAGTGAAAACACCTTCCCTTCCCTCCTCTACCATCTGTCATCTTCCCTCTGCCTCGTCTCCCCCTCTACCTTTTCTGCTCCTTTATGCCTCAAACCCTCCTCAACACTCCTCCACATCCCCGCTCTGGTCCTCCCTCTCCACTGTATCGCTCGGTCTGTCAACATAACCATATGCCAGAATTACCTGTCATCCCCTCATGTTTATAATTACAATTCTCTCTCTCTTTCTCTCTCGTCCATCTCTCCCTCTCCCCTCTGCCTCCCTTGCCTTTCACCTCCCCTCCTCATGGTATTATTCAGCACAGCCATATTCCGGTGTTGTCTGACATCCGCTGATATAAGTCTCCTTCTCTCCTCTGGTCCCAGGTGATTCTCTGAGCTACCACCAGGGCCGGCCCTTCTCTACAAAAGACAGAGACAATGACATCGCTGTCACTAACTGTGCCTTGTCTTACAAAGGGGCCTGGTGGTACAAGAACTGCCACCGGGCCAACCTCAATGGCAAATACGGCGAGTCCAGACACAGTCAGGTCAGACATCCGATCAATGAATTAATTAATCAGTTAATTCATCAATTAATTAATCAGTTAATCATTCAAACATCTATTGGGTGTCTTAAGTTAGAACGACAAATTTTTTTGCTCAAACGTGAAAACTTGGAGGGATTAAATTTTTGCACTGTGTTTACAAAAAGCACACTAATTGGCCTGAGCGGGGCGCTATAATTAAAGGTCAAAATGATGAAGGCCCGAGCTCCTACACTGTAAATTCAGTTGACGTGAAACACATCCATCTATCCTGATGGAGGTGCTGTAATGAAAGGTCAAAATTTCAAACTTTGAAAGGCCACAACTGCAACACCACTGGTCCAATTTGAATGAAACTTGGAAGGATGATGCATCTTGTTACTGATTGGCCCAGTGGGTGCCTGCATCATCTGTGGGGGACGACATGTTTACTTGTTTCACTTGGAAGCTCAAGTGCAGTAAACCTTGAGCGTATCCGAACCCTCGTACGAGTGAGATATTCAGATTACTGAAATACACTGAAGGAACAGTCCAAAGATTATTCACGACAATGAAACATGCATGCACCTGTATTTGATAGACACAATACAGACTGGTACCACTATTTTTATTGATTGATTGATTGATTGATTGATTTAGATTTAGATATCACATACAGATGGACATGCGTTTTTTGGTTCAGTACCTGTGAAGAGGGAGTGAGTGTCTGATGTAGCTCCGTCAGCTTGACGCTGAAATGGATTGAGAGGCGTTGTGCGGGGCTTTGATTAGGCTGCACTACAAAGGCTTTGGAGCATCTCACAGACACTGTTCCTTTCTCTGTACTCTACCTTCCTCTCCGTCTTTTGATGACATGAAATGAAAAAGCAGGTGGGTGCAAAGATGGACAGGCATGAAGATCAGAGAGAATGTGCCTTTAAAGCTGCAGATGGGAGGGTTGTGGTGGGGGTGGGGGGGATTAACAGGCTAGAATAAGTTCATAATTGCTCTTGGTAGGTTAAATCCAAATTGTTTGCACTCTTGCTGTACACCACTGAGTTTGTGCAGACTGGTTGTCATCTGCACTTTAAGGATGTGGACACACCAACAGATTGTGTTTTCAAATTCCACCTTGAAGAAAGCGAATCTAGCCAAACTGAGATTTATTTTATAGTGTAAACAGCTTCCAGGGTAGATTTTTGTTGTATTGCCAACCAATATACACAGTCTTCAGTCTTAAAACCTTCCTCAGGTCTATCTTCAGCGTAGTAGAGTCTTTTACATTTTCTCAAATGTCCCTGCCACCAATAGACCTGCCTCTGAAATGACCACTTTCTCTGTTATAGGGTATTAACTGGTACCACTGGAAAGGCCATGAATTCTCCATTCCCTTTGTGGAGATGAAGATGAGACCATTCAACTACCGCAACATCAGCAGCAAGAGGAGGAGGTCCGCCCCTGTATAAACAAAACCCCTCCATCCAACCCAGGGTCATGGATAAATGGAGTTCGGACAATGTTTAATACCCAGTTTCTGCTATATGTGTGCCACTGACTCACTTATAAGCTTTTTGCAAGGTGCTTTGGAATGACTGACTCTGCCAAGGCTCCTTATTAAGGATGGAAGCTACTGATATTGTATTAATATTCCTATATATATAGTATGACAACACATTGTTATTAATATGCTACCAACATTCAGAATCTGTTGGATCTATAGATGTGATCAGAACAGCACCAAAACGACAGCCAGGGTGAAAACATGGCCGAACTCCGTCTATCTATGCTTCTGCTCTTGCCCAGCTTTAGCTGTCTGTCCCTGCTGAACTTCTAGCTAGATGATAGAAGACACTGTAAGTAATTTATTAAATCATTTGAATGACAATGGTTCTATTTGCTGTAAAAAAAGAAAGGCAAACCAAGAAGCTTTTATTTGGGATGTGAGGAAATGTGCTCAGAAATGCCCTTCTGAGCACAAGAGCTAGCATTATTTTAACCGTTAAAGATAATAACACTTTTAACAAACATATACTGTATATGCCCCTAAAACTCTTAACTGTAAGATATCTCTATTTTTATAACTGATATTGTGACAAAAGTCCATCTATTTCATAATATGGTTTGATGCCTTGGTTTTGGAGACCTATATATTAATTTAATGTAATCATAAACCAGATCGTGACTCACACCAGACACACTGGAGATAAAAAAAACACTGCAGTCACCAGTGAACATTCAGCTTTTGCAATCGCCAAGCAATGCACCAGCAATAGATTCAGTGTCATCTATTTCTTTTATAAATTTTTCTGTCCATGTTACTGCTGATTGTAATATCCTTGGGTTAATTATTGAATCAGTATGAAAATAACCATCAATAGCAAAACGCAATTTTGTATTGTTGGCCACACTGAGACAGTATTTGCACTATGAGTGGGAACACAGCAAAACTATTGTTGTATATTCAATATTTATTCCTTCCCTTGTTCACTTTTTAGTGCACATGGGCAGTATATATTGTTTCCTGGTCTTTATTTACAATGCAATACACTGATATAAACTGTTTCCCCCCCCCTTTGTGTTGATGTGATTGCTTGCAGAGATGGTGCTGATAGATGTAACGTTTAACCAAAGATCTGCATGATAAAGCCTAGGCCTACTGCTAAGAAATGTGCCAGTCAGTTTTTGTCACCAAAGTCAATGAAGCAGCTTTTCCTTGCATTCTCATTAGATTCTCACTTTTCATGGACTGTGATGGTGATCTTGTCCCCAGGCGTTCTGTATGCAACGTGAACACTGAGTGGGCATCGTGCAAATTTGAGCCTCGCCTCTCTTCTGCTAACACAGAACAGTGGGTGGAGCAAAGCCATGTCTTTCTTGTGTGCCCCTCTTTTACTTGCGTCATTCTTTTTACGCTCCCCAGTGAAACAACAAAGTCAGCAAACATGGCAAAGAACGGAATTTATAGACAACGCACAACACTCACAGTATACCTATAAACTAAGTTGCTATTCATTGTCCGGTACAATCTTTCGAACTCGATGTCACCATCGCTGCAAGCAACATTTGGCCTGCTATATGTAATATTCAAAATACTGATTCAATTTACATTTTTGTTCCCCTTTGGAAGAAATGGAAATCTCATTCCTCCGTGTATTTCTATCAGTTTCTTCAATTCTGTTTTCTCAATGAACTGAGAAAGCAAAGCAGACTTGTATCATATGACTGTGTATATATATATTTTTTGTTTCCTGTTCTTTAGACTTGAAATCAATGGTGATTGTCCCTTCTATAAACTACTAATATACTCATGTAGGGATAGGGTTGAAGATAATGTGTCTTTTGATGTGTTCCCCTTTAGATGCAAAGTCTGTTTAACCATGGTTTTGAAACACAGTGTTGTTTTAAAGGAAGGATGGAGCCTATTGCATGCTAACTCAATTGCAATCAAAAGCTTCATGAAGAATAACAGATGTCATGAGAATGTGTTTTATTTTGAATTATAGTGATGAGTTTCGTTACTGACCTGGGTAAAAGTTGCTCTTGAAATGGTTTGTAAGGTACAAATGGAAACTTAAAGTGCGATTGACTTTGATTATCAGGCGCATAAGCTGTCGTGGAAATGGAGAAATGACACTCGAGGCAAAATAAATCGAACATACCTGAAAATCGAACTAATAAACACGACTGTTGCAACAAGTGACCTTTCCCAGGTCTGATTTATCTCCACTGAGTGTCAAAGTGACTGTTTCAGAGCTTCTCACGCAATCCATCTCCCATAGTGATTTCTACTAGAATAGGGTATATGTACTTATTTCATTAACTATGTAGTTTGCCTCAATACATTTTTGTGCAAGGAACAAAGGTCACGAAGCTCTTTTAGAAAAGGAACAGAATGTATGTCATTAACGGTGTGAGAGATTTCTCTTTTGGCAAACCATGAGGTGCTCTTTACATTTTCTCAAGAGAAAAGTGAACTGATGTAACTTCAGCTAACTTGCAGTTATCTTTAATAAATTTCAGTCTGTTGTCAATCAGTTAGAATGCCACAGTCATATTGTCCTGAAGGAAATATGGTAAATCAAGTTGTCCTGCTGTAGAATAGCCTCTGTCTGGCCCTCCCTTTCAGGTTTACTAATCGAATGCAGTGTTAATTTACCATTTGCCATAGGTTTACAATGTTGCTACACAGGTATTACTCAAGACAAACCGTACATTTACATCCAGTATTGTAATCAAAAAGTCAGTTGTGTCACACTTTCAGGAAAGGCTCAACAATATCCATAATTAGTTTAGAAATTGAACAAATGCAACAATAGCCCAAAGCCTAGTTTGCATCTGGAACAGGGCTTCCTAGACTTCAGCCTGGGTCATAAATGAAATATTTAGCCTCTCACAATGAGACCCAGGCTTTTTGAAACATATTGCACTTCTAGTCAATTCTTGTCATGTAAACGCTCTTCCTCAAATTAAACAGACAAGGAAGTAAATGGTTCTATTTTCTTGATCTTATGAATAATGTAATGTGATTCCCTATAGCATCTAAGTAACATAATCTGTTTTCTTCATTACAAACCAACTGAACATGTTACCTGGCACTACTTAAGTCCTACAATAGTTTTTTGGGAGGATGGAGAGGATGGTATTAAACAGTATACTACTGTTTCTTTTCTTCAATATATGGTGTCAGATTTGAATAGAGCGGCTTGATATTCCATCTTCTCCATTACTGAAGTTAATTAACTGATAAACCACCATCTTTAGTGATGGTAATTATTATATAAGCCAGATAACTGCATTGATTTGAAATCTTGCCATGAAAATGTAAATGTTGAAAAAGTGTGATCTTGACTGTTGAAACGCTCATATGTGCTGAAACTAAGGATTTAGTGTTGGATATTACCGTCAAATTTAGCTCTAGTTTGACTTAAACATGTACTATATAGTTCCTTTTTTAATACATTTTCTACATATTAATAAAATATTCAAATGGTCTATTTGGTGTCTTATATTTGCTGTCTTTGTTTAGTGTGTTGTTGATTACATGCTGCCAAAAATAAAATTCCTCAATGATTCTCATCGAGCTAATATATAAACACATCAGGTGTTGGGGAACTGTATACGATTATTTGATATGTTATATTTGTATTTGTTATTATATTATTGTACAACACCCTTGCATGAACTTGGTGGTTGAAAAACTTGTAGTTAGATGAGTTCATCATTGGAGTCAAGTTCCATATTTAAAAAGAAGTCAAGCTTTGGTTACTGTAGTACACCTACCCTTTCTGACCCATATGAAATAACGAAATGGACCAAGTGCAGACTGACTTGAATTGGAGGCAATAAAAAATGGAAGTGAAGCTACCAGCAATTAGAAGTGAATGGCTAAGATACAGTAATAAGGGTCTGACAGTTAGGTTTGGCTCCTCTAATGTCCCGCATAGGAAATCTCACTTATGCACAGACAACATGGTGCACTTGCATGGACATGAACACATATCTTAAGACACATACTACAACATATAGCTTAACATGCATTCAACATTGATCATTCAAGCACATGTATTAGGAGAATTGATTGTGCTTGCAGAGATCAAACTGTTTGGAGGAGTGCAGATGTTTTGGGGGGAAGATTATCTGCATATCTGATATGCAAGTAAGATTGATAGAATGCAGAGCAGAGGAATGAGTGCCCTCAGTTTAAAGCAGATATGTTGCACACTATTCAGGCTTGCTGTAAAAAGAAGAGAGAAAGTGAGCCATAAGCTGTGTGTGGCTGATGAGGCTAAAGGAGAGCTGCACTAAGGCTCAGGGACCAACTTGAACTCTTAACTTAGCCAGAAGGAAACACACTCTCACATGTACACACACACGGTTATCAAATTCAGAGGATTAAAAAAAAAAAAAAAGACTCCATCGATCTCAAGCTCACAAACAAGCCTGGGTCCAGCTTGAATAAAATAAATGATCACATACTGCACCAAGCTAAGGTTTCTCAGCTTCTCAGCTACAGCACTCTGACTTTATCTCATGCATTCTCAAGGCTTGCCAAGTCTTTTGATTAACTGGCCATATTAAAAATAAGATGGATGAGATGACGCCATACATGGCTGATGTGAATCTGCATGTACAGCGAGTTCGTTTTGAGCATCTCAACTCATGCAGAGAGAAAAACAGCACACATGCATGCACGTTAACACAACTGTACACACACACACGCACACAGATACTCAGAAACCCAGAATTCAGCAGTTTTATGATTCCCTGTATAATTACTGCATGTTCTAATTATCCATTCATTATCCATTTAAGTGTCTGGTCAGCAGAAACACCTTGGTAAATAATGAGCCTGCGTGAAGTTTGTGAATATATTAGAGAGTCAGGCACAAATAAATGAGCAACACAGTATGAATAGTGTGGGAAAGGTCAGAGAGATGGGCTCAGCCATGTTCCCTTTTTATCCAAACAAAACATATCATTGGCACTACTGGGAAAACTCCAACTTTGGCTAGGTTTTCTGTCAGTCATACTGTAGTACTGTGTGAAATAAAAAATGAACAAGGATTGTGGATTCATACATTTACAGGCTGCTTGATACTTTGATGTGATAGTTCGGTTGTTGTTATAGCTTTCCTTGGATGGAAACCCACTGACTGATCTTAACTTTGTCCCTACTTTTCTCTGTTGAAGGGGGTATTTTTCACCTTTTCTACAATTTTATGTCATTACCTTGAGTCTAAGTGAAGTTTTTTCATGTGAAAATAATTAGCATTTATTTCTCTAGTGCCCCTCTAATTTTGGGCACAACTCGGCCCACCCCTCTGTGTAGAATATCACAGAAATATGTTGCATGTAATCATTACAGTGAGCGGTAGATGTAAATATCTATCTTGCTAGTATAATATTTTATTGCATTTGTGTAAACAGTTGTTTGTATCTTCAGAAAAACGTGTTTTGAATACGATTTCCATATCTGTCCATCATCTGATCAGTGAAAATACATGGTCAAGTACATCTGGGCTTTCCACATGAGACAGTTGCGTTGCTGTATCCAAGGCAACGTGTGATGTCATGAAGCCTGCTCCATTTCTCCTTTTCATATCATTTCCAGCCCTCGCACCCTCTCACACTACACTCAACACGTTGATGACGTTGATTTTACTGTGAACAAGAATGATCCATGAGTGTGAACCCATGAAAAGCACATGGCAAAATATAACATTCAATTTGAGACATACAGATCTAATTCCAAAAATATGCGTTTCACTGTTTAGACAGCAATGAAAATATTAAATTTGCAGCACACTTCATATTAATTGTTTTTGTGCGGTGTAAATCCAGATAAAGTATACCCAGGAAGATCCTGGCAGTGACAAAGTACTAAATACTGTCAGGACTTTTGCATTTCACCATCTGTTCTGTTATCATTTTGTGAGCTAATCACATTAGACAACCTTTTTAAATGAGCAGCACAAATGCCGAATGTCGCACGGTCAAGGAAACAGAAAGCTCCAAATGCCTTTTGTGTGTCATCTGCTTCTGCCTCTCTCCTCTTCTCTTTCACTCTCTCTACCCTTCCTTCTCTCCTCTCCCACAACCATCCAATAACCTCTCCGTATCTCTCTACAGGATGCAGTGCAGAGCTGGTGAGGGGGTGAAGTTGATGAAGAGCGGTGGCTGTGAGCTATCCCCAGTCTCCCATGCGGCCCTCGAGTCTCTTTACATCTCACTGAGCCCGGAAAGTTAACAGGCCCTGGCAGGCATCTGAATAAGAGGGAGGTGCAACCTAGATCTCCCAGTTAGAATCTCTCTGTGATAGCGCTGTAAACACCGGGACCTTAATTGGGCAAACTGGCCGGTGAACGGCTTGTTCTTCTTCACGCATTTATTGATGCTCAAAGCTCCATGAGTTGGCATAGGGGAGCCTGTGAGGGCCTCATAGAACAGACTGGGAAAATCACAGATAAGCAGAAGACATGGAGATTTGAGGACCCACAATCTCAGTGGAGTTCAATGAAAGGTAAGAATTGTTGTGCTGGTTGATCATCAGCGTCTACTACTTCTACTGTTTGTTTGTTTTTCTTTTAGTGAGGGATCACAAGTGAATGATGAGCAAAATATCTATTGTGTACAGGTTGGGATGATGTATAGCCATTCATAGAGGTTTTCCACACCAATGCACACCAGCAATTTATGAATGAATGCATGGAGGGTATCGTGCCAACATACATACATACTACATACATAATAAGACTTTTTTATTATGTCTTACACTAATAATAGACAAAAGTAATCATGCTATTAAATGTATAAAAAATCTGTACAGTTGGAACATTTTATTCATAAATGTACTCTTTTCCCCCTTTAAATAACCCTTTACTTTTAAGATCCAGTTAGGCGTAAACCATGGGCAGAAACCCAAACCGTAAATGTATCGTTCTCTTTCACTTCCCCGCTCCTCTCTCTTGTACGGGCTGGTCTGTAAGTTTCTATGCGAGTTGACACTGTGCAGCCATCGAGGTTATGCCTAGAAAATCAGCTGGACTGACAGCTGGGCTACTGGGAGAGAGAGAGAGAGAGAGAGAGAGAGAGAGAGAGAGAGAGAGAGAGAGAGAGCGGGGGG
>OMLI01034264.1:0-11982 GCA_900302605.1 Rondeletia loricata
GTGACCAGCCTAAGGCACACCTGTGCAATAATCATGATGTCTAATCAGCATCTTGATATGCCATACCTGTCAGGTGGATGGATTATCGTGACCAGCATAAGGCACACCTGTGCAATAATCATGCTGTCTAATCAGCATCTTGATATGCCATACCTGTCAGGTTGATGGATTATCTCGGCAAAGGAGAAGTGCTCACTAACACATTTAAACACATTTGTGAACAAAATTTGAGAGAAATAGGCCTTTTGTGTACATAGAAAAAGTCTTAGATCTTTGATTTCAGCTCATGAAAAATTGGAGCAAAAACAAAAGTGTTGCGTTTATATTTTTGTTCAGTGTATTTTGTGTGTGACGGATTTTTTCTTTTTGTCGTGGTATCGAAAGAGGTATCGAGTATCGTGTATTTTAACTGGTATTGTATCAAAGTTCACAGTTCTGGTATCGTGACAACCCTAGACACCAGCCTTGTCTCTCTCTGTTCAGCCGTTCAGTCTCTGTATGAGCAGCACTGTGGCGGTGGCGGGCCGACATTTCGTGGCAAATTTACCGGATGTGACATTATGCACGTTCCCGAGCCTGCCTCTCACACACACACACGGGCCACGCACGAGCCAGGAGCACGTGTAAGAGACTGACTGCAGTTCCCCTAACGGCCACTGTCATACACTGTCAGTAAGAGTACCAACTTACATATAGGGCCTTTAAAGTAAAACCATAGCAGTGACTCGATAGATAATTAATATATAGAGGGTATAGGTAATGAAATTGAGGCCTCTGCTCCATGTTAAAGATGATCTTTTGTCTCAAACTCCATGCTAGGATGAGCGATACCTGCATTTGAATGCAGAGGAAATGAACACTGTGGAGAAGTGTGTGAATGAAAGCATGGGTTGGATGAACAGCAAGATGAATGCCCAGAGCAAACTCGCCATTACTCAGGATCCCATTGTCAAAGTAGCAGACATCATTGCCAAAATACAGGTACGCAAATGACAATTTAATATGTAATTCCTTTTTTCATTAGCAGTGATGAGATCTGCTGATTTTCTTTTCCCTCTACACTTCATACTCACCAGGAACTGGAGGATGTGTGCAATCCAGTGATCAACAGGCCAAAGCCCAAAGTAGAGGAGGTGTCGGAAGAGACTGATAAAAACAATGGAGCTCATAACGGCCCGACGGCCAAGCAAGGAGCAGAGGGAAAGGGAGACGCCAAGGGGAGCCACCAGACAAAGTCTGCCTCGGGAGAGATGGAGGTGGACTGAGACCTTCGTCCGACCACCAAACTCTGCAACCATCACTCCGGTTACCATCGCTGACCACTTAGACAGTAGAAACATGAATACCTGGGACCATTTCTCCATGTTTACCAGCCACTCAGCAGGATGTTGTGTGCATTTGTGTTTCATGTCCCCCCGTTGGACTTTTCCTTTTGAATTTTTTGTTTTCACCCCTTCACCCTTGTGTGTGACGATGGTGTGCTTTACTCTCATAAAGGTTTGACATACCTAATAAATGGAAGAATGATCATGCAATAGATTAAACTCTGATTCTGAAGTAAAACTCTTTTCTCTGTACCATACAGGTAGGTACGCTTTTGCGTCTCATAAGTGTCCAATATCAACAGTAAATCCTGTCACTCATAACCTAAGAGAAATAGAAAGTGCTGTCCAAACAATTGCTATGGCTGATTGATTTATTAGTATGTATGCAATAATACATATTATATATATATATTTGTATTTAATACGTTTGAAATTATGTTAATGTCTAGAAACTGTAAATACTATTTTAGTAATTTAAAGCAGCCAGCACATGGTATATGTATATAAAGAACACATTCCTAGTGTTAAAATGGCAATGCTTGACGCACCAAATCTCTTAGGTAGTGATTGGCTGCCTATTTCCTTTATTTATTTTCATGCATTTTCCATATTTAAGTCATGGGATTTAAAGATGGCAAATAATAAATACATTTGTCTGTCAGACAAACTTTCTTTAGTCTGAAATTGTGTGATTTTCAACTACTGAAAGACCTGAAAGAAAATGGCTAAACATATCTCTCTGGGGCATGTGAGCAGGGCAGATACAAAAAATGGAAATGATGAGGTCATTGCTATTTGATTTTCCAGGAAAACAAATGAAATGGGAGGGGAACCAAAATCACACCCCTGATAGGTATACTGTAGTCTTGACTGCTGTTTAGAACTGTAAAACCTGAAAGGGTAAGGCTACGGAACGTGAAAGTGACACTTAATAAGTCAAGGATGGAGCTTCTCGACGAGGAATCCAACGAGGCCGCGGGCGCGCAGTCTTTAAAATGGGCTTGTTGTCGTATGACGTAGCCCGTGACGTTGGCACGAGGGTAACGGGCGGATATTTTCAAAATGGAAGAAGTGGCAAAGTTTTGGAGGGGAACAACAGAATAACATTCAATTTGCCTTTGGAGAATTCCTATAACGACTATCGATGCACGCAGTCGGGCGAAAAACACGGACACATACCTGCATGCGTCTGCAAGACCAAAACCAGGCAAGATGAGCGTTTCAATCGGCGATAAGATTGAGGTGAGTGGCAACGTAAGCTAAGCTAACGCCAGCTAACTAACAACTAGAAGC
Source organism: Rondeletia loricata (assembly GCA_900302605.1). NCBI lineage: Eukaryota > Metazoa > Chordata > Actinopteri > Beryciformes > Rondeletiidae > Rondeletia > Rondeletia loricata. Next base: position 2,619 of record OMLI01034264.1, read on the forward strand.
TAAAGTTAAAGTTGGTCAACTAGCTAAGTCGAGGGTTGAACGGTGTTAAGCGTTACAAATACACTTTGAAAAATGTCACGGAAGCATTTAATCCAATGCATTTAATTTAAACGTTAAAAGCGACTAAGCGATCTAACTTAACGTTACGTCAATTCCTACGTTAAAGCGTTAGTCTGCAGCCTTGGTGACTGAGTGTGTGAGCTTATCCTGCTCTCTGGGGACAAGTGTTGTCCCTCTGCACCACTGATGCAGAACGTGATGCACATCAGTAACGTGCTGCTTGGATACGGGCACAAGTGGTCCTCCTCGTTAGCGGGAAGACAGCCGGGACAATGAAAGGTTTTGGTTGGCCGTATGGCAGTGTCAGGTGTGGATGGCTTGTTTGTCAGTTAAGGTTGTTGTGGGAGGATTCCCTGTGTGTACTGAAGGGCTAACGTCAGTAGCTGGCTTTACTTATTACAGCCGACATGTCGCAGGCTAGAGGGACGATGTTTGATGTGATGCACTATTTCTTTCAAAACCTCTCCACTGAAACCCTAGTCATTGAAGACGAGCAGAGAATTTTGTCTTCTGCTCAGGAGCTGAGGATTGAGGTATCTTGCTTTACAGGCTGCTGTCTTAAGTGACAAGGGATCACAATAGAATTGTTTTGTGATTCAGAAATTATCCTCACAATCCTATTTATATGATGCTTTGGTGTTTATTGTTTTTTCTTCTTCTCTCTCATTTAGGATTTTAAAGTCCTCACCCTCCTAGGCAAGGGTTCCTTTGCATGCGTTTACCGGGCGAAATCAGTGAAGACCGGTGTGGAGGTTGCAATCAAAACGGTAAGAATTCATCACCCACCATTTGTATGGCTTGCCAGTTGTACACAGTGATTTTATCGTACTTCTCGTAATAAATGTGGGCACCTCAAAGCGATAGATTTCTGAGATTTATACCCCAAGCTGTTGCCCTCCGCCAACAGTTGAAGTGGCAACTGGGACTGTTGGATTATTAGACCCCAGCTCCCTCCCAAGGGCCTCTTGTGGTCCCTAGACTCCCTACAGAATAGACCTGAACAGGCCTCTGTCTTTGTGGGCAACAGATTGACTACTAACCACCAGACCAAAGCACCTGGCAGCACTGTACCGCATTACTTGTTGCTTCTGTGGGTGGTAGGTGTGTAATTATCTCTCTATTGTTCCCCTCTGCAGATTGACAAAAAAGCGATGCACAAAGCTGGTATGGTACAGCGTGTGAGAAACGAAGTGGAGATTCAGTGCCGATTGAAGCACCCTTCAATACTCGAGGTAAAATTGTTTGGACATCACTGATTCCCCGTGACTGTTTACAATTTGGTTGTGTTTATTGTTATTACACTATAATGCCTGCTGTGTTATTTATGTGTCTGTTTGCCTTTCAGTTGGCATATTTTTTTTCTGTAAAGCGTATTGTGACAATTTTGTTGTGAAATGCGCTTCAAATATAACTTGACTTGACTGATAACTAGACATGGTGTCAGGTCTACAGCAGACAAGAATGTGGTTCAAGCTGAAATTTGATATTTTTAAGCTGAAATGTATCTGAAACTCGTTCACACCGAAAATCTTTTGGCTAAACCTTGAAAGAGTTTGCCGTCATATTTTCTTATACTATCCTCACTTTTACGACATTATCAGTAATGATGTATTATATTATTTTGTTTTCTTTTTTTGAAGCTATACAACTACTTTGAAGACAGCAACTATGTGTACTTGGTGTTGGAGATGTGCCATAATGGAGAGATGAGCCGGTACCTCAAAGACCGGAAGACAGCTTTCTGTGAGGATGAAGGTCAGTCAGGATTTGTATTTGAAAGAAAGTATTTAAACTATTTTACTTCTTAGTAAACTGAATGTGAATTATGTTGCAGTAAATAAGGGTTCACCAGCTTTGCGAGTTACCATCTCTGTCTTTTAAAATGTGTTGTGTTGTTTTTGTTCACAGCAAGGCATTTCATGCATCAGATAGTAAAAGGAATGCTGTATTTGCATACCCACGGCATCATGCATCGGGATCTGACCTTGTCAAACCTTCTGTTGACCAGCAACATGAACATGAAGATAGCTGACTTTGGCTTGGCCACTCAGCTCAAGCTCCCAAACGAAAAGCACTTCACCATGTGCGGGACACCCAACTACATCTCCCCGGAGGTGGCCACCCGCAGCGCCCATGGCCTGGAATCGGATGTCTGGTCACTGGGGTGCATGTTCTACGCCTTCCTGGTGGGACGCCCTCCGTTTGACACGGACACAGTCAGACACACCCTCTCCAAAGTGGTTCTTGGTGAATATGAGATGCCCAGCCACGTTTCTCTAGAGGCTCAGGACCTGATCCACCAGCTACTGCAGAAGGACCCCGCCCATCGCCCCAGCCTGTCTGCAGTGCTGGACCACCCGTTCATGACAGAGAGCCTGCTGGCCAGGACCAAGGAGCTGGGGCTGGGGGATGCAGGATCCATGGACAGCGGCATTGCCACAATCTCCACAGCCTGTACCTCCTCCACCTCAGGCAGCAGCAGCAACCGCCTCCAGAGGAGAACCAGGCACATGATAGGCTCTGCCCTGCCCAACCGCATGACGCCCATCCCAAGTCTTCCACACCAACCCAACAGTGCCTGTTTTGAGGATGAAGACCAGTGGCATCAACAGCCCACTGACAGAGCTCACAGAGAGGGGAGGAGCAGGGCGGTTTATGGCGGAGAGAGTGGACAGCCCCACTCTCGCTACCTAAGGAGGGCTCACTCCTCAGAACGCGCCAGCTCTGCTGCACTGGGCCAGGGGACGGGCCATGCTGAGCTGGGCAGATGCCACTCAGAGGAGACTCTGGCTGGCTCAGGAAGACCGGCCTTCCCCATGTCCTCCGCTCCACACCCATTCTCAGAGAACGGAAGGCTACCTTCGCCCCCTGTCAAACAGCCAGCCAAGTAAAATGTCTCCCAATTATGTTCTTCCATTCATTAAAAAAAAAAGAATATCGTCTTTGACTGACTAACAGAGTGTAATTTCTCTTTGTTTTCAGCTCTGGGTGTTCATTATCCACACAGACTGTACTTCCACCAAGCTTGCAGTTCCAAGACCCGGAGGAGGTTTCTCATTGGTTTAATAAAGATGGTAAAGTCACTGTTTTTCCTTCTTCTGTTTGATTAGCTGTGTGCGTGTGGTAGATTTCAGAATTGTTATTTCAATTTAAGCATTCAACTGATGCTCTCATCCAGAATGACTTGCAGTGAGTGAGATGGTAGGGTTTCAGTGTCTTGCTTGAGGACACTTTTGAAGGAACACATACCTGTTCATGGACACAACCTTGGCTGTTGCATGGATTGAACCTGGGATCTTGCCATGGGTTAGGCATCTTGATCTTGGTATGGATTAGGCTCTCTAACCACTAGGCATCCCTGCCGCCCAAACAAGTCTAACAAATGTTTTCTTTCATTGCTCAGGTTCCGGCCCGAGGCCCACAGACGGCAGCGCTCACAGCAGCAGTGGGAGTTTCCATAGCGGCAGAGGGCCTTTAGGGGTTCACAACTCCTGGACAGACAAGCCGCTGGGCCGGGGGGCCAACCCTCACCACAACCAGCACCACCTGCACCACCCCCTTCCCCCCAACCCTGACTCATACAGGGAGAATATACCTGGAGCTGAGTTCCAGCCTCCTCATGGCAGAGAGCTGAAGCTCCCCTCAGCCAAGCACAGTATGGATAAGGAGAAGAAATCTCTGAGAGACGTGGTCCCACCTCTGTGCGCTTACAGACTGAAACCTATCAGACAGAAGACCAAAAACGCTGTTGTAAGATATTGCTCATGTCGTCATTAGCTGCTGATAGGCTCTCCTATATTTCACTGTGCATGATCGGTTCAGAAAATTATTTCTCTCCAATTTAATGTTTTCTTGTTTTACATTCTTGTCTTTTCTTCAGGTGAGCATCCTGGACACAGGTGAAGTGTGTATGGAGCTGTTAAAGTGCCATGGCAGTCAAGAGAGGGTCAAAGAAGTCCTTCGGATATCCTGTGACGGTTCAATTGTGAGCTCCAGTAACTTCACCAGTAATTTGTATTGGTGTAAAGCACTCTGAATATCACTTAGTAACTCCCCTTCTAAATCTGTCCTTGCCTCTGTTGTAGAGGGTAGTATACCAGCATAATATAACACCAACGTGTTGGCATAATGCACTCTGAATTTTAAGTTATTACTCCTGTAAATCTCACTTTTGTTATCCTTTGTAGGTAACAATATACCAACCTAATGATGGAAAAGGTTTTCCTGTGCTGGACTGCCCCCCTGCCCCGCCAGAAGATATTCTGATTTGTAGCTATGAGGACCTTCCAGGTATGCTGATGCACCTCACCCGATAACGTCTGATACAAGATTAAAAACCGTATCCTAGTAGATTTATATTTTTGTGTCATTTATAGAGAAATATTGGAAGAAGTACCAGTATGCCTCCAAGTTTGTGCAGCTTGTGAAATCCAAGACTCCCAAAGTGACCCTTTACACCAAGTATGCCAAGTGTATGCTGATGGAGAACTCTCCCAACGCAGACCTGGAAGTTTGCTTTTATGATGGTGAGTCGGAGGTGCATGGCCATGCACTAATGTTAACACATAGTGATCCCACTGTAGGAAAAGCTGCACTGACCCTTTTCTGTCTGAATTTGTCTGCTTTATATATAATGCGCCATAAACACCATTTGACCCTGCCAAGTTGCCCTCTGTGTTGTAACAGGAGCAAAGACCCACAAGACATCAGAGCTGGTGCGAGTGGTTGAGAAGAGCGGGAAGTCGTACACGGTGAAGGGCGAGGTGGGGCTGAGCGGCCTGAGCCCAGAGAGCAGGTTGTATGTGGAACTGTCCGATGAGGGCCACAGCATGTGTCTGTCTCTGGAGGCCGCCATCATAGCAGAGGAGCAGCGCAGCAACAAGAACACCCCCTTCTTCCCCATAACTATTGGCAGGTGAGAGGAACATGCTTTAATTGGTATATTTTCGGTTCTCCTGTTTGGTCTTGTGTGACTAATCTTAGTTCTGTGTTTGTCATCCCTCCTAGGAGACCTGCCAACCCAGACTCCGCATGCTCATCATCGCTGCCATCCCAACCGAGGCCTGCTGATGCGGCCTCACCTCCCCAACCTCCACGGATCACTCCTTCGGTGGGTGTCCCACAGCCTGACACTGCAGGACGGATGGAGAAGTGGACTATGATTAGGTATTTTTTTCTTGAAATGTCTTTTATTTTAAATCACCAGATGATCTCCTATGATGGATCGGATTTCACCTCGGCCAGCCTGAATAAGAAAAGCTCCCCAGTAAGACAGGACCTGACGCACAGCACAGGGAAAGTGGTTAAGTCGATATTTGTGCCCAACGTTGGATGGGCCTCCCAGGTAATTGATAATCAATTATTGAGGTATTTTATAATCAGCTATGGAATCTTCTTTGGTGTCAAAAGGTTGAACGTCAATGTTTGTGCCTATTTGTATCTGTAGCTGACCAGTGGAGAGGTGTGGGTGCAGTTCAACGACGGGTCTCAGCTGGTGGTGCAGGCAGGAGTTTCCTGCATCACCTACACGTCTCCAGAGGGGCGGATCACCAGGTACTTGACACTTTAAAATCGAGTTCCTTGTTTTTGCAGAGCTGTAGTTGTAACAAGCCCCAGTTGCTCACGTGGATCTGCCCGTCTTCCTCACAGGTATAAGGAGAACGAGAAGTTGCCGGAGCACGTAAAGGAAAAGCTGCACTGTCTCTCTACCATCTTAGGACTGTTGGCCAACCCGGCAGCTCATCGCCTACAACAGCCTCATTAACACTTCCTGGTTAACGCATGCAGACTGAGGCCTGGCAGGGAACAGAAAGTAGCATTATAGGCTTCATACCGTGTTTTGTCTCTGTGTTGTTGTAAATATAGCATTTTTTTTTACATGTACAGAAGACTAAGATTATGAAAATATATATTTTATTATGTGTCCATTTTGTACAGTTTTTGTACAATTCAGATGTTTGTATGTGTTTGTCATATTTTTACTGTTTATCTCAAACTCTCTTCTATGAAATGTCGGATACATAAAAGCTGAGGCAATAAACATCTGCAGGCTGGGGTGAGAATTGCTGCACTTTGTTTTGCTGTCTTTTTTGCAATTGATATATTCATGGGTGATCACAATTAATCTTTGTAGAAAGGAATTAAAGTATTTAGAGCTACTTTATGGTTTCAGTATACAATATTGATAAACAAGACACCAAGTGGCCCTTTACTGCCATGAGAATAGCAGTCTACCACACATGCAGAACACCAGGGAAACTTTTTACATTTCCTTGTGGTCTGAGGAATCAGTACAGTATAGGTGAATGGAGTCAGAATGTATTGTATATTACAGAAAAAAAGTATTACATCTGAATCACTATAATCTAAGATGACCAGAGTAGACACTGGAAATGGCAGCAGTTGTCCACAAGTTATCAATTAGAAAAGCAGGGCTGAATTAATAAATACAGCCAGATATGGTTCACATATTTATTTTGCCCTCTTGGTTTGGCCATTTAATTAAAAAAGGTCACAAAATTGTGGATTGATTCCTTTTCCTTACAGAACTGATACAAAACAACATACTGTACGGATGTAGGCCTATGCATATATTATATACATACACATGTACTGTATACGATATCCAAGTAAACATTCAGGTGGAAGCCAGGAGCATGACACTGTCTGGGCTGCAGAAATGACCAAGGGTAGGGTTAACCATTTATTTCCCATTTAGAAGCACAATAAAGAACACAACATAGGACATACAGTATAGTGGTGTACACAGATATGTCTTTCTGAAATACACAGGGACATACCCTCCTCTTGGTCCCTATTCCTAGGTGAGGAACCACCTAGCTCGGGGAAAAGGGATGTGAAAGGTTCTCCCAACCCTGCTGCCTACAGGGACACCTTCACATTTTGAATTGGAGGCATCGTTGCTTCACCAGACACTTGTCATATTGTTGGGAAATTCAATTTCCCTACAAATGTTTTGTTAACAGGATACCTTATTGAAACCAAAGGTCTCCCAATGTTAAAACAACATTTTTTAAGGTAAACTAACCCAGTTGTTGAAACATTAACACAACGTGACAAAGTGTCTACTGAAAAAACAGCAACTTTTCAGAACGTCAATGGTATTCCTTCGATACACGTCCCAGAGAAATGCTGGTGAAATGGCTGCAGTGACACGATTATTCACTATCACAGGATACAAGATGACAGTCAGTTCATCTCCCCGGCCAACCCTCCGATACTGATGGAAGAAATCAAACAGAACGTGCTCTCTGGGACGAGAGAAGAAGCAGGGTCAGGATAAACCTGTTTATACTGAGCTGGCAGGCTGGCCCTCGCTCCCACTAGATGCTAGGGGGAGACAACAGTATCAACCACAAGCTCGTTTGTCCCCTTGACACCACCTAAGATGGTTTCGTCATACGACTGGACCCAGCTTTTCACTAGTCCTCTGATAAATGTCCACTTGTTTGTTCAAAACACCACGTGCTTTCTTTTATATAAAACATTTTTTCCCCATAAAATCTCAATAAAATAAAGTTGCTCTTAGTAGATGTCAGGACAAAGATATTAACAAAATAGGAGTAAAAAAGATCTCACAGTGAACACTGGGAACAAGAGATGGGACCGGGTACCCCCCTCAATCATTTCAACATGTGACACAATAATGGACACAAATACAGCAGCTGGAACAGAAGACAGGTCAGGGAGTTAAGCTCCAATCGAACGCAGTGACAGGACTACGGGTTGCTTCATTAACTGCATTTCATACGAGTCAAGCGGTGCTATAGGTCAGTGTGAAATTAGATCTGGTGAGAGTCAATAAGGCCGAACAAATTCCTTAATGATCAAGAATAGTCATTTACTCATTTCATGGTAGCAAAAATAATACAGATTTAGGTGAATATACAAATACTTATTTTACATCAATTTGAGTGGAATAAATGATTTTAATAATCCAACAACCTGAATGCCCAGAGTTTCTAAATGAATGAGTAATGATTGGGAGAAGAGACAGTTCCGCATGCAGATGAAGTTACAGACTATGTAACAGCCCCAAGTCTGTTATTAGGTCATGTTCGCTGCTTCAAAGGGGTAGTTTGCTCACATTACTAATCTAAGCATTGAAGATGTCTGTTTAAAGAGACTGCAGGCCGCTGAAGTAACGTTAATTAATGTGAGTGAAGCGTCTCACCAAGCACTGGAATTCTGAAATCATGGAATTCTTTGAAAACATCCACACACACACAAAGGGAATGTGATCCTCGTCTTTCTGCGCTGGAACGACTCAAACCAGGATCCACGGTTTGTTTGTATGAACACTAAACACCTGCACAAACCTACCCGGCATCTGACACACAACACTCAAAGGCCTATAAACATTGGTTCAAGAACAGTCATAAAAATAAAAAAAAACATGGTCACATAATCAAGGAGATTCATCTTTTCTTTTTTAACCGGTGACAAATGTTTATATCTCAGCTGTAATGTGGTTTCTTATGAACGGCCTTGCACTACACTTATAACAAAGTCCATTTTGATGGCACGCGGAAAAGTAAACCACTTTGTTGGAGCTAACACAACCCGAAGCTATCTCGCTTGTCATTCGTGTACAGAATCATTGTGTCCTCTGCAGTCACGTAGCAGCCTCAGACCTGTGGAGCAGCAGCCAGCCTGTCACTTCCACCTAGGGCTGTCGCGGTAACCGCATCACCGCACCACCGCGATTGTGTCAAGGCACCCGCGGATGGAGAACAAACCACCGCGACAGCCGCGGTGATGAGCCACATACACAACCGCGGTGGGAAAATGTCTAACCGCGACAGCCCTACTTTCCACCCCTCGTCTTCCCCTTACTTTGTACAGACGGGTGAGTGGTATCGACCAGAATACAAACACACATCGCTGGCACGGTCCATTGTAATGTGAATGTGCCTGCCTGCGTGTGTGTGTGTGTGTGTGTATGGTACAAGGGTTGATTAATTGCACATCTAGTGGCACATCTTTCTCCAGTCCTGACATTGCCATTCCCCTCACCTACCTAATCTGGACCCTTTGATTACAGAGAATTCACACAGAGAGAAACAAAAATCTGCAATTAGGCAAAGTTCCCAAAAGTTCACATTACAGTACTGTTAAGTCTTATTAGACAAAAACGAAAAATACAAAAAGGCAGAGAGAAAAAAAGCTGACACCCAATCACCATCATCTTCAATATCTACATAGGAAAATGATTGTTTTTGATTAGATATATTATCGTCATTAACATCATAATTATTATGATTATTATTCATTAATATTGTCA
>OMLI01034265.1:0-14527 GCA_900302605.1 Rondeletia loricata
CGGCTCTACTCTCAGACAAGCAATCACATTCACAGGAGTAGACGGCGCTACTCAAACAAGCAACCACATTTAGTAGGTGGATCCTAAGGTGACGATTCAACTGCATCGATTTGAAAATGATAGAATCTATTAGAATCTCAATTTTAATGTGTGTGTGCAGTTTGGCACCCACGCTGATCTGCTTCAACTACATTCGTTAAGCTACATCAAGTAACAAGAAAGAGTTCCGGTTAAAGCGTTTAGCCGTCAAAATAAAAGCCCGGAAATGTAAAATAACATAATTTTTAGACTTCAGAATAAAAGCTCGAAAGTTTCAAAGTGTAGAAATCTCTCTCTTTATCTTTCTCTCTCTTAATACCGTGAATACCGTATACCGTGGTATTTTGGTAGATACCGTACCGTACTCTGAAATTTCATACCATTACATCCCTAGTCACTATGCCCAAATAAGGTAATAGCATCAGTCACTCACTCAGTCACGGACATTTGGGGTTCTAGGGCTACACTCATCGTCCAGCCAAATTTTTTTTGACAGAAGCATGAACAATGTTTACATGTTAGCCAAACCTGCTATGCTGTACTGCTAGTAGCATAGTGGAATATAAGAAATGTGTGATTTGGCCAATTCACTTACAATAACAAGATAATTTATTGATCTCCATGGGGAAATTCTATTTTCGCTTGCCCTCCTCCACAAGGAGGTCAGACGTCAGTGTCAGCTACAGAACAGCAGTCCTGGAGCTGGCAGGGATTCAGTCTCTTGCTCAAGGACACTTCAGCAGAGCAGATGCTTGCCAACACAGGGGCTTGAACCCGGGACCTCTGGTGTTACCCTGCTGCCCTAAATAAAGAGTACATTAAAAGCAAACCTGTGAACTGGACTATGCTTCTGTGTGATTCCAGGGAAGAATGAATTTGCTGAGATTCAAGCAATGTAAAAAGTGTCACACAAAGTGATAATGATATGACTGACGTTAACCACATTCAGGGGTTTCACTTTAAGACAGAGTTGAACCAATGGCCTATTGTCATGTACAAATAACATACTGTACAACAAACTGCAAAATTCAACCGATTTGTGCGAAAACAAAGATGTGTGCCAATACAACACAGTGAACCAGTGTTGCACAACAAGCTGAGTATTAATGCTAATGCATTATAGGGATGTTATCACATGCACACTTTCCTGGCACTGCATAAAATGGTCTAAAATCTGTTAACATGTCTGCATTTCAGGGGAATCAGACAAATCGTAAATTGCTTAACTTCCGTGCAAGTTAGCATAGCTTTACCACATAATCAAACAGGATGTTGACGCCTTATTGCGTTTCCCCCAGTTTTCGTATTGGCTCTGTTGTGTTTACTAAGCTTATTTACTACGCCCCAATGGTGCCACATTTGTTGAGTTTGTGTTTACAGGCCAGACGCATGTGGTTCACCTCATGAACTCGTCTATATGATCTATATTAATTGAGATGCCAGATATGTTCTGAGGGGTGCTGCAGTCAAGTGGTGCAAAAACAAGGTTGCCGGAGTCGGATCAAAACAAAATCGCGACTGCATTGAAAATGGTTTATAATCTAGTTGTATGTTACACCCTATCAATCGAAATCTAACGCAGTCGTGATGTCGCTGCTAAGTCCCACCCCTGGCGACAAGGCCAGGAAATACATGTACAGATCTGATTACTGTATGCGAAGGTCAAACAAGTGACAAAACTCTAGGTGTTATTACAAAAAGAATCGTCTGTTCTTTCTGACCGATGTTCTCATGTGGATCGAGGCAGACTTATATCGGCATTGCGTTTGGGCAATGCCGGTTTGGGCTACGTTTGGGCCCACATACGACAGCAACCACGGAGCCTTTATGTCCCATCAAAATGTAATGGCTTTAAACTCTTGGGTATAATACGTAAAATATTAAACTGGTGTTTTGGGGGGATTCTTCCATCATACACGCATGGGACATTTCAAGTAATCTTGATCTGCTACTGTCCGGCTTAAGAGAGCAGGCAGTTCGCTTCCAGCCGTTAGCTAACGTTAGCTACGAAGACAACTGCTAAGTTAACAGTTTCTCCAGCCGGACATTCAGGCGGCTGTCGACAGTAATAGTTGCCACCTAGTCAAGAAATTGTAACCTTTGCTTGACGTTAGCTGATCGGGAACAAATACATCCAACTAACATTTACAGTCAAATCTTGGCGGTCGTTGATGTGTGTTAAACTTTAACTTAAAGACATTATCCAGCCAGGGCCGGGGTACGATGTATGGCCTAGCGGCACCGTAGCTGACGTTATTGTTAACTATCTAACGTTAGCTGACGCTACCTCTTCAGGCTAGCTAGCATTATCAAGAATAATAGCTAATATTACTTACCGTGGGCGTTTGCCGCCATGATGCGAGGCGCTTTCCACGTCGAGTCTGATTATAAAACTGGGGACGGCATTGAAATCTTTAGTATTTCGCCTTCAAAACGCGAAGCTAGCTAACTAGTTCGCTGCTGCAGTGCTATGCATCCACTACCAAAGCACCAACATGGCTGTGTATTGCAGTGGTGATGCATTGTGGGTAGGCAACCCCAGTTCCTGATCCCAGATCGGTTTGCCTCACAAAAGTGGACTGTGTGACAGGCAGCAGGTAAACAGACAGGCTGACTATGGATCTGCTATGTCTCTCCTTTCAAACGCTATGCACATACGTTTTATTACCAAGTATTCATTGTGTATAATACGTTATATAATTGAATAGATTGTACAATTAATTCAGAATTGCAATATAACACAGGACTTGTTAATAGGCTTATTTATCAAGATGCTGACTTCTGCTGAATTGGATGAGTAGTGTTTATCATAGCCCATCCAGGGACTCACACGGTCCTCTCCCCTTTTGCTGAATGGTTGCCACACTAGTTAACATATTCCTTTATATTCCATGTTAATCAATTCCAAAACATATATACCAATCTGTCTCACCCTGACCTGGTGACTACAGTCTATATGAGATTATTCTACCACTAATTTAGAATAGAATAGAATAGAATAGAATAGAATAGAATAGAATAGAATAGAATAGAATAGAATAGAATAGAATAGAATAGAATAGAATAGAATAGAATAGGATGGAGACTTTATTGTCATCCATGCATGTGGAAATTTTCCTTTGGCCTCAATGTGGTAGAATTAACATGAGACAAAATGCAATACATAACCAAACACCACAAGACACAAGGACAACATAACAGAGCTTCCAGGACATATTTTAGATCATGTTTACCAAAAAGTGCAAAATGTGCAATTCCTAGTGGAGAATTGATAGAGATTCAGGTTGAGAATTTAACACGGTAATGGCATATGGGATAAAAGACCATGGGATAAAAGATCAATTCTTATGAAGGGTGCAAGACTGATTTGAAGACAGATGAACATTACCACACGGTTATCACCCAAGTCACATCTTAGATGCATCACCTCTTCAATGTGGTTGCCGTGAACACTTTAGAACAAAGAAATCTTCCATCTTACATGGACACATTATAACTGATATTGGCCGGCTCCATGTTCAAGATTATTCTACTCTACCAATGAACTAGCAGCCAAGGCTAGGCAACAAGGCTGGAAAGCCAGAGAACACCCTGTGGAAGTTGGGTGCAGAGATTTATAGACACTTTCCCTATCAGTTTATTCAGGGAGGTAGGCTTACATCAGGCAGCAGCCAGTGGCTCTGACTAAAAAGAAATGACACCGGTTAGGGCCACAAGGAAATTCATCTCATGACTAAGCTGGGAACCTTAATAAATTATATGATGGTATATATATATAGTAGCGGAAGTGCAGTCGTACACCGTCCACAGCTCCTGGTGTAATTCTTTATTTAAACGTTCCATTTAATGCTTCCTGATACAATGAGGTATCTGAACTAGTGAGGTTTCTGAATGGCTGAGCAGGCTGTTTCAAGCCAGAAGGGTCAGCCAGACCGTCAGCCTATGATTGTTGCTACAGTGGGGTTTCTGAACTGCTGAGAAGCCAGAATTGAGTGTTGGGCCTTCTGGAGGTAACATGGACCTAATTCAATGAAACATCTGTGAAGGGCAGTACCCACTTGATAACTGATGATATACTCGCTCCCACCAACCCCACATTTCTCTAACATCAGAGGTTTCCATATAAAGTTTCCATATAGTACACACCCTGGTTTAATAGCACAAGGGATTGTTATTGGTAAAAAGCTTAAAAATATGACCGTCCTTGGCTTCAGATTTTAGTGTCTTGCCAAGTCTAGCCAAGTTGACATGTATAAATGCCTGCCCTTTCAGAATCATGGTCACTTTAGTTGGAATGGTGGTTAATCTTTTTTCAAGTCTCCTTTCTTCTTCCTTGTAAAAGGTCAAAGCCTTTTTATCTCTCACTAAGTCCCCCCCCCCCCTTGGTGCTTTTAAGTCGGGGAGTCAAAGTTGTTGTCTGACTCTACCGCTAGACTACAGCAGAATTCTAGCCCCCAAATTCCTCCAGGGCTGACAAACGTCAACAAAGACCCCCAGAGACACCAAAGAGAGGTGAGCAGTGAGCTGAAGCCTCATTGTATTGGCTCATTATGGGGTCCCGCAGTGAGGAAGAAGCTATTTTGTAGCACCACAAGGTCAATATCTGAAAGCCAGAGCGATGGAGGGGATCAGCCGTGAGATTTTTAATTTGAGAAGGCATAAAGGGACTTTCCTGCTGAAAGACAGTCTGTGAATTCTAATGGACTGTGGGGATTGTACAGACAAGATGCTGAGCTGGCAAATGTTTTCCTTTTCTCTTAAAAAGCGGTATGAAATACAATCTATTCACAATTAGTAGCCTACTCAAATTTTATGCATTGCAAGCACTCAGACACTTTTACGCCACACGCTATAGCTATGTTATTTTTTGCATATATTCAGTAAATAGCCTACAATAAATTACATATGCATCGTCTTTGAAAACCCACCCATAGATCTAATGAATATTTCAGTTTCATCCCAACTACATAATACACTTGCTTTATCTCACACAATCTGTATCAACCATTGCTAAGAATCATTACTGTTGAGAAGAGGGTAAAAGGAACTGTAGTAGCACTATCAATTATTATACTTTGCTACAAGAGAAGAAAAAAATAAAAAAATGCTGTAAAATATGCTGATATTCTCCAATAAGCTAATAAATTGAAAACATAATGTTTCAGTAAAAATGCCTTCCAAACTCAGACATTTGTTATGTTGTCAGATGTAGCATGCACATGTACAGATGCATGTATCCAGTTTTCTTCTGGAGATTGATGCAGGTGCAATTCATATCAACATGTATCCCATAACTTATTAAATATGTATTTCTGAACAGCTGTTTCTAAAGCTGTACTAGATATGTCTATGTTCCCTGGATTCTCTTTCCCAAGAAGTTTGATTTTACTTCCCAATAGAAGTGAAAAGGGGAGCTGTCACATTCTATTATGGTGACCTCAATGATTCTGTGCCCTATTCCAAATCCAGCGGTTTTCCATAACAATGCAAATTAGAGGGTGCAAAGACTGCCATGAAGTGGGGGTAGATGTACAATAGATATTTTTTAAAGAGATATTTAATCCATGAATGTATTCATTAATTCATTCTGTATTGTGTTTAGGTGCAGAGTAGCCCTGTCTGAGACCTTCTAAATATTTCCCGTTGGTCCTTAAGAGACCCAGGTTTCAAACTACTACCCATGTTGGAGCAGTTTTCTCAGTGAGGGGAGGTCAAAGGATGGCATGTGTAACAGTGTGGCCATGCCTGAGACCTTGTTAGCTTAATATACTCCAATAGCCAAGGAAGATTTGCTTTTGGTAGATTTGTAGATGTTTGGTTCAATCCCACATGGAGAATGGGGTTTGAATCTGATTCACTAGACACTACTTAGGCACTTGAATTCTTCATAACACCTATAAACATAAATACATGTTTACATTATGTACCCAGCCAAGTAGATGGAGACTTGGACAACACACACAGACGTCTATGGAGACATCAACCTTTCTGCATTAAAAAAAGCCTAATATATAAAATAATTGCATGTTATGATCATTGCAGTCAACTGCATGTAGGCATATGTGCTACAAATGAGTTGTATTACACATATATACTGGCAGCTTCTGATACAGCTGGTAGTGCAGCCAGTGGCTCTGGCTAAAAAGAAATGGCACCAGTAAGGGTCTAAAGGAAATCAGTCTCATAACTGTATCATTTGATGGCATACTGTATATGTATGGTATACATTTCTGGATTAAAAAGCCTAATGCAAAAAAAGCATTGCATATTATGATCATTGTAGTCAATTGCATCTAGGCATGTGCTACAAATTAGTAGTGATGATGCATAACACAATGCCTCTCTTCCCTTTTCTCAAGTGAATGGGCTGCAGTCAGTGACCCACATCTCTGAGTGCGCTGAACCGCTTGAGTCAGACTGTTGTTTTATTCAGCGCACCTGTCAACAGACGGGCGAGGGGGGGGTATACGTATGGGCCATTGTGATTGGATGCTAGATTCGGATTCGCTACGCCATTGGCTGTCCTGGGCTGTCAGTCGGGAAATGTTATTGCCGCTTCTCGCGCCATTCGCCGTGCACGCGCAAGACAATCAGGCACGTAACCGCGTACCGGAGACTGTCTGGAGTCTGTCTGAAATTGATCAAATTGGAGATGGAGTTTTAAGTCGCTGTGTACATTCACGAGGAAGCCGTGTATTGGAAATGGGAATTCTCTATCCTTCTAAAATGCCTTCGCTAACGACTTACCACGCTCAACCCAAATGTTATTTAGATATTCGTTGCGAAAGTTTTTTTCTACAGTCTATCAGCAGACAGTCTTTATCACAGGTAGGTAAGGCAGGCGACAGAGTGCCTAATATTCACTGGATACTGCAGTAGTAGACTTTGCATGACTGCCTATTGAGGTATTTATTGTTGAATGTTTGCAGTGGGTTTTTTGGGGGAAACAGTTTTCTGGCGTAGTCTAATTTATTATATTCTACTATAACCACGAGTAGCCTGATCAACATCGGTGTCGCTAAAATAATGTCTAATACCACACAGTACTATTGTGTTTTGGAGACTTGACCTCATTCACACTGTACTTCAGCAGGATGCGCAGGTGACGCACCTTTGCTGACGTGAGCGCTGTTGATTAACCCCACGCGCGCTCAAGCTACCTGTTACTCATTAGACACCAGAGGGAAAACAACAACAACAACAACAACAAACAACAGCAAAACGTAAGCTCTTTTGTTCTATCTTTTGGGTTTATCCGTTTCCCCCCTCATTTCTTTCTTTCAGCTATACTACCTGCAGATTTTAAGGTTACAGCTGCTTTGTTGGCTGAAGAGCATCTTTTTCAGGCACGTGCAGAGTTAACTAACCTAACTAACCTATTTGGCCCTGAGATGAGGCAGTATGAATGATCCAAGAAATTTGATGTTGTTTTTTTTAACCCCCTGTGGCTTATTTATGCTCTGCAGGAGATCTGTCATCAGTGCTGTTGCATCGTCCAAAAGCCAGTTACTGGACCAGCAGAGAGAGGTTGGTTGATTTACACATTGTAGGGTTGAGTCAGGACTTATGTTGAAGTGCTGTTCATGATAGATCATTATCAACACCTATCAGAAGTGAAGTAACAAAACACGTGGTACATTAGTGTACAGTATCCGTTTTGGTTGTTAATAAAGTTCTAGGCATCCAGGTGAGGACCCCAATTGAGGAATTTAACAAACAAGTACCACAAGCTAGGTTCACTTTTAGACTTTCAGAAGGCGCTTCTCCACTGACCAGCATGGCATAGTGTAGGTGATGGCTGCCGAATACAGTTAATGGGATAGATCAGACCATGCATTTATTCATTTGTCATGATTGCCCCCAAAATAAACCATTATATTTAATTTAACTTGTCTTAAAACCTTTTTTTATATAAAAATGTCTTCAAGATTTTAAATAACAGATATGTTGAAGGCAAAATAAGTTGTGTGCAGCTGTGCATCTCCTCCTGATCCTCCAGACCATGGCAGTATTATCCAGGTCCAGACAGCTCTGCTCTGTCACTGCAGTTGTCTGCAGACAGTGCAGTCATATGACTTGGGGAGCCTTCCTCCCTCCCTCCTCCCCATGTCTGGTCTTTTGGGGCAAGATGGCTGCTGCAAGCTGTAGCATTGTTGTTACCCATGACTTATTGTGATGGGATTAATGTGCTGAGAAAAACCTTGGGAAGGATGCTGACACACTACTTAATTGAAACAGTTACCCAATCATATTTTGTGGCAAACAGAAGAGATAGTGAATGTTAACTGTAAGGATTTTCTTTAACCTAAATGTGTTGCCTTTAGTCGATTGGATGATTATTTAACCATAATTTGGTCACTGTACCCCTGTTGTTGGACGGTAACAATGTTTTTTAATGTAATTCCTCCTTGATGGGAGTTTTTTCCTTGGCTGTTGCTCAACCATTGCGTATTTGTCTGTTATTGGGATATTTGGGCCCTGGGTGCCACTTATATCTCACTGATAGTAGCTGCGTTGTTTGACTTAACGCTAAGTGCTGTAATATCTAGTGAAACCATTATTGCCATAGTAAAGTGGTATGACAGAGCGAAGAAAATCTCTGTTTTAGAGGAGGCTTAGTATTCAAAAAACAACCTGCCATGCACAGGATTTGATGAAACCCCACTTGTCATGTCTGGTTTTAGAGTGAAAGTAATCTGTATTTTTTTCTCTACTACTCAAGTGATAACTGATCACATTAGCTTGTACTCTGCTCTTTTCATATACTAGGCATTGAGATGTGTAAAAAGGTAAAAAACAGCTGCCATGACTCTTTTCACAGTCCACTTTTTCAGTGAGAGGCAATATTGACTGCTTTTAAAAATGCTCCAAGCCTCACTCTGACATTACAAGTTACTTTCACTCTGTGAGTCTGTGATGTTTATCTGTTAGCCCTATCAGTGACCAGCCTGGACAGATCACTTCATTATCACCTACTGAAGTGCATACTCATCTGCTGTCAGACAACTCCTTTAGTCTCATCTTGTCATATTCCTTAATGGTTTTTGAGTGCTTTTTGATTATGTTTTCCCTGGAGTGTACAGCCACGCTTAAACATGTAGTTGCTCTTATCTTTGCAGGCCTGTCCCAAACCCGACCCCGGTGTTTGACAAAAACGATTGGAATTGCTATTAGATAGGTAAGAAAGACATGGAAAGCAGAGTTTCAGGGTCATTAATTTCTCTTATGGTCAACATTTGTAGCAATATCACACGTGCGCTTTTTCTTAAATTGGCATTTTTGGGGAGCTCTGCACAATATCCGAAATCAGAAAATGCCTTTGAAAATATGGCTTGCATTTATTGTTTTTGTTCTCTGCAACACAAAACGTAATAAAAGTTACTGTGTCATGATCATGTATCATAAGACTTGTCAGGCATGTCAAATTATTTCTCGATGGTGATCATTTAGTGTTATTTGTGGTGGCCAGGTGGAAGTATGATAATTTGTGTGATCACTGCTGCATGCCTGCAGATATTAAACTTTGATACAGTTGCATTATTATGTGTAATGCATTACTGTCCTTCCTTATTATTACAAAGGTATCCTACATTTCTGTGGCTAGAATTTGCCACTTTGAATGATTACAAAGTATTATTACAAACAACTGCTCCAGCACACGTGTTACTGAGAAAGTTAAACTACTGTAACAATTAGAATTTTTTGCATTGAAGAAATTATTTCAGTGATGCTCAGGACCAATATAACATAACAATGTTTGATAGTACCTTTTTGACTATGCAAATTCAACTCCAATGTAATTCAAGCCAAATCTCAGATTTTAACAGCAAAAATGAAAATACTTTAATTTCACGTGATGTTTGGCCTTGTGTTTTCTTCCTGTTTTTCTTTCCTATGTCTATAGCAATATAATGTATATCTTAACTATTACCAAGCTACACAGTTGTTTGATGCTATTTGTATCCTTCTCTTCAGGAGAGTCATGGTTCCTTGCAGCCTGTCATCCCCTCATGTCTTCGACGCTGGAAGTGTGTTCGTGCATGGTAAGATCTGTGTTGACCTGTTCATTAAAGCACATTTGGACACGTTTAAAGTTGAGAAAAGCAATTCTAGGAATCCTTTAAGGTGCTGCAGTGAGCGAGTGTTATTGCCTGAGGGAAAGATGAGTCTGCTGCTCAATATTTACAGAGAATGAGCTGTGGCTTGCATCGCCAATTGATATGATGCTGAGAAATGGCACATTGCATTCAGCGCTGCCATTCACTCATTTGCAGCAATCATTTTTTATTAACTCATATTTTTGATATCTTCATAAGACAATCATGGATATGGATCTCGTAACTTTCACTGGAGGCTTAGCCAGAAAATGCTGATGCAAGAAGGGCTCAGAATCTCCATGCTGTTTTTCTATTGGCTCATTGTCTCCACCCACAGTGCAGTCATGAGGTCTAGCATCATGATGATGTCTGGAGAAAACAGGCTTTCAGCTCGGCTCTAATGCTGCTTGATATATAATGAAAAGATTTATCTGGTTATTTCTGTGCGCATATAGAGTTAAATTTGAGCATATTTCAAAGCATTGCTCTGTACACCTGCCATTGTCTATTGTAAATGGTGGGTTGTTTATACCACCAGCCTCTGCTGCGTAATGACGCAGCTCTCCCAGGAAAAAGGGTGTTTCCTTTGACATTGGTGTGGCATATTTTAAATCAAGGCCTTCACTGTATTTTAAGGGATCTCCTGGCAGTCTGCCAAAATGTGGGCCCATTTGCCTGCTCCCTCATGGCAGCATAAGATCACGACTGCACAGCTGTGACCCTTAGCTGGTCCTAGCCATCGATAACTCAAGGCCAGCAGCGTCCATTTTAGGTTTCAGGCAGTGGCGAAAGAGCTGAACTGTAATGTAGCTTCTAGAAAAGGGAAACTGAATTCACAGCGCACCTCGTGTTAGAAAACTGGACTGTTTCATGGAGAAAACAAACTTTGCAGTGGACCATATATTAAAATAATGCTGAACAAACGGGTATACGTGAAATCTTTTTCCGTTGGATTGCAGTTTTTCATTTATTAGTTTACTATTTGTGAAGCTCTGTGCGATACATTTTTATATGGGTGACGATTTAGATTTTATCATAAATATTTGGTATTTTATTTTCATAATTTGTACACTATCTTATGTTTCTCAGAGAATATTGAATATGATTTACCAAGAATGCCCATCAATTAAGACATGAATAAATGTTGAAATTCCACACATATATAATAATGTACTATAATATCATAATATTAACAATAGACAGTAATATACAATAAAATTCATGTTTTATATGTTATGAATTGTTGTTTGTTATGTACTGTTTGTGCTTTTTATGTCGTGTTTTATATTGCAAAAATTTGCCAAACTATGAGTTCATCAAAAACATACGGTGGAGAGCAATTTGTGCAAAGTACTTCATTAAAAATGTTTAAAAAAACAATGAAAGCATAATCTTTAGAGATTACATTATGGTGGTTTGTCCGGTGTATGGTGGTTTTCAATTTTTGTCAGGTGAATATAAGAAGAAATGTTACCGTTTTTGATTAATATGCATTATTGTTTACTGTACATGGATTACATTTTACACAACGTTTATGTTATAATAATACAAAATGAATTTAATATTATACAGACTAAGAAAAATGACGTTTCGGATTCAACGGGTTACGCATCATAAACATTATTTAACACAAAAATATTGTTTCTTCGGCATTTCATCACGATAGTAAACTGTTCTCCAAAATGATAGGTAGCTGTTTTGTTCAATAAACAGTATCTTTGCCTGATTTGTATGCTCATAATTATACATATAGTTTGAAAATATTATAGTTAGCCAATGTAATTGAATTATGCGGTGCAGCATTTTTATTGTGGTAAAGCTAACTTTGTTAATTCGTTTTCAGTTATTGCCCCTTAATACTATTTACTTCCCATTATGTCAGAAATTGATGTATAAAAGGAATACCTCTATTAATGATGGTTCTGTATTACAGTTGTTTGAGGTTAGAGCTTAATCAAGCCTTTACGTAATCAGAATGCTCACTTAATCACTGTGATGTTATAATAAGACCATCACAAAAGTAATACAATTTTGTATTCTTTATTCCTTATATTGCACTTATTGAAAATCAAAGCAATAAAAGTGACATATATATATATATCTTTATAATGAAGTTACATAGAACTTAAAAGCACTTGAATTTATATAGGAGTCTGCCCATTGCACGGTTTACTCAAAAGTACTGTATATTGTGATGCTGAACTGCTAACTTTGTCTATCACTGAAAGGTTTAAGTGACCTTTACCCCCTTGAATACTTGTTTTCGTCCACTGTTAAGACCTTGTATGAAAGCCGGACTGTGTTCCTATGCCACCTAACACAACAGTGGCTGTCAGTAACATATTAAGCTGGGCCTCTACTCTGTTGCTACGGAAATAGAGAGAGAAAAGGCACTTTGGGCTTATGCGTGTGTTGTGGGGTCATGAGGAAAGGAGGCAGTTAGGAATTACCAAACCTCAGATTAATGTCAGGTTGCCTGCACTTGAGTATTTTGGGATGTTTTTCTGCTCACTCAAACTTGTTGACCTTTGTGGATGGGACAAAACAAGTGAAGTGCACACCAATATGTTGCAAGGTACAAGAATACGTGCAGGCAGTATATGAACATTTCCCAATAGTAAGCGTGTATGTTCAAACTAAACAATTTCAGCTGTAGTCAGATTTAGAATTGAAATCCAGATTTTATTAAATAGTGCTTTTATGCTTACTCTAGTTAACTATATTTAAATACTATGCTTTTTTATAGTTGTTTATGGTCTACTATTTCTGTTGATCGATGACTGTTGAGTATGTTTCCTCTGTACGCTTTAGACTGTATTGGTGATGCCCTACTAATGGAATGATGACATCGGTGACTTGTGTATGGGGTGGACTTTCCCAGGCAAACCATCTCGTCTTCTGTTCAACAGGATTTCTGAGGTATGAAATGTATCTTGGGTCAACGGTAAGAGCCCTTTCAGTGTCTGGGGACAGCAGACCTTTGTTTATCATTAGAAACAACCACGATCAGCACACCACTTATTGAAGATTTAACAGTTAGCAGAGATTTTGGTTTTGAGGTGCAGCCACAACATCAGTGTCAACATACATCCTCATTACATGCAGGTTTGCTTCTTGGAATTGCACAGTGAATATACTGTAAATGTCAAGTACACCACTGTTGAAACATCATTATTTGTGAGCATCTTGAAAGGTAGGTAAATAGCTTGTTTTAGTTGACTGTAGTGTTCAGTATGAATGTTGTGTGTTCGCCTCCAGTGTTTGTGATCCAGCCAGTTTTAAGATGTGCACACGCAGCATGTCTGTTCCCACTCAGCTGCGTAACACTGACAGCTCCAGCAATTCCTCCTGTTTTCATTTGACTGCAAATCCCTCAACAACTGCCTTTTAAATGGGGTGTGCTCATCTATAAAAACCCACATCAGAGGTACGAAGAAAGCTGTAGGCCTGTTTGACTGCAGTGCAAGGCTGCATGCCTGCTTAAACTGAACAGCAGCCTGAGCAAGTGCTTACTTCTTGGGAAGAAACTTTTGGCCTGAGTTGAACTTCTGCTCTTTTGCTTAATTCTTAACTTTCATTGGATTCTCAACATTCATAGTCTGCCACATGCTTCTTAATTTTGCTGGTTTTCAAGTAAGGCATGGAGCGTGAGCACATACCACTGGATGGATGCCTTGTAAATAGAGTAGAGTAGTGCTCTACTCTAAGTTACTGTACCGTTTCTGAAACAACAAAACTAAAAGTTACATTTACTCATGTATTTGATGTTTTATGAGGGTTTCATCGTTCATTGGAATCATAGGGTCAGCTTGTCTAGTACAAAATAATCAGATACATTTGGACCAAATTATTTTCATTTCATTTCATTTCATTTATTTGTTTATTTGGAAGGGACAGTGCAAAATGTATGAACACATTGACCATGACAGTCACCTGAACATGATACAAGTGTAAAAAATGCCGGATTTAGCACGAGGCTAGTTTCCATCCGTAGTCCCCAAACATAAAAACAAGGAAATATACAACAGAATAATACAAATACAATAAAATGCGAAAAGCGAAAATACAAATACAATAAAATACAAATTACATATAACCCAGAACATGTTGCAAGTGTTCACATGTCTGGTTGGCTTTCAACCATTGTTTAAGTTTACCTTTAAAAGTGGCATGGGTGGGGCTTTCCCTTAAAGAAACTGGGAGACTGTTCCACGTTTGGCTGCCTTTTATAGACAGAACGTTTTGACCAAACCTGGTCTGTCTACGTTGGACCTCACAGTCACCTCTGGTGTCTGACCTGGTGCCAAATCAGTAATTCTTTAAAAAAAAATGAATTCCTGTACAGGAGGGGGAGCTAGTCCATGTAGGCATTTGTAAATAAAACAAGCACT
>OMLI01034270.1:2399-16126 GCA_900302605.1 Rondeletia loricata
ATATTGTTAATGTGTGTGTGTGTGTGTGTGTGTGTGTGTGTGTGTGTGTGTGATTTAATGGGCCTACTGCAGTATATTGTTAGTGTGTGTGTGTGTGTGTGTGTGTGTGTGTGTGTGTGTGTGTGTGTGTGTGTGTGTGTGTGTGTGTGTGTGTGTGTGTGTCTGTGTGCCTCTTGTGCTCTCTGCTTGTGTGTCAGCATGTTTGTGTGTTTAGAAGAGTATACAGACATATTTTGTGTGTGTAGGTGTGTGTGTTTAGCGTTAGGTTTGCACAATACTGACAAAACAATAATGTATTATGATATTTTTATTGCAATTACAGTTTGAATTGTGATACATGTATATAGGGCTTTTCCAACATAATCAGTTTTTCAGCACTGGAACAAAATCTAAAAAATTATCAATACATGCCAATGCTTAGGATTTGCACAGTTTGAATATAGTTGAATATAAAAAAAATTTAAATCATATTTTCGTATGAATACAGCCTGAGTGTGTTTGTGTCTGTACGTGCACACAGATATGTTGATGACTGTTGCACCACAACGCTCGTGTTTTATTCCAGGAAGCTCTACGTGTGTGTCTCCATGGCTGTATGTCTCTTCCTTTGCTGTCTGATCCTCTTCTTCCTCTTCCCTCGGAGTATCACCCTGACGCCTGTGTCTGTGCTGTCAGTCATGGTCTACTTCAACCCGGATACAGTTGAAATGGAGGTCACAGTAAGTAATGGCTAATACTAATAGTGCAGTCAATAGCATCCAAGTCTGTACCACCTCTTTTCAGAATCAGAATGACTTTTAAGTACAATAACGTGCAGGAATTTGTTTTAATGGCATTTGTGCAGAGACCAACGAACCGTCCAATTTGCATTCACACATGTATACTGTAGATAACTCCTCAAATAAGCCTGTGTATACAATATGTTGAACGACAAACTATACATATCACTATACATATACACATTCAGCGTTCAATATCTATGCGCATTCAAGCAGCATGGCATAAAAGTATGGTTGCAGCTGTAGTGTAGGAATTACCGCTGAAAGACATAGGAGGGTGGGACAAAGATGGGAGACAGACAGGGGTTGACATGCGACAAAAGTCCAGATTTGAACCCAAGATGCTGGATAACTTCATAATATTGTAGTAATGCCAAGGACAAAGCTGCACAACACTGTTAATGATGGCATGGTCTGTTGGTTCCAGCTGACCAGTGGTGTGTTTCCTCCTCTAGAATCTCATCAGCATCAGCAACGAGAACTTTGTACCTGTTCAGATTGTTGAGTTTGACATTCAAGGTCTGGTCTCTCACACAGTCGTGGGCAAGGCCAAGATATCTAATATGACCGGCATCCATTCCCGTTCACAGAAATCAGTGAGTTTCTCATAGCGTCATCCACATCAGAATACTGCTACTGATATATTTTGTCATACAAAGAATGTCTTACTTCTCTGTATTGAACTTTTGCAGTATACTGTCGAAATTGACCTGTCAC
Organism: Rondeletia loricata; assembly: GCA_900302605.1. NCBI lineage: Eukaryota > Metazoa > Chordata > Actinopteri > Beryciformes > Rondeletiidae > Rondeletia > Rondeletia loricata. The sequence continues at coordinate 3,896 of OMLI01034270.1, forward strand.
TTTCCGACGACACAGGCTTAAAGTAAGTTTGAAATACCTGAAATGCACTTTAACTGTAGTGAAGTTTCAAAGGAAATAATTAATACATTACCTGGGCATGTGGTCCCTGGTTTTCCAGTAAATACTGACATGATAAATTCCAATTTGAAACCATTCTGTGAAAGTGATACTCCTGTTTTAAATAAAGGAAGTGTAAATGTATACTTTCAAAGCATAAAGGCACTCAAGTCCACTCAACGGTTGATTTACTTGATCTGTTTCAGCTCTTACTGCAAGTCAAGCTCTATCAAGATTCACACTTTATTTCTGGAGCTGCAGTAAGTGTCAATCTCGATCTAAAAATCAGCGGAAGAGGTATAGCCACATTAGTATCTCTCATCGCTTTGTGCTGAGGGCCTCTCAGTGCAGGGTTTTAAACCATAAGACAGACTTGGTATTATGTTTTCATTGTGGGGCTAGTTTTAACTCTTATACAAACAGGCAGGCTGACTAAGAACACATACTTATTTACAGTGGCCTGGGGGTGTAGATGCAGGGGGAGTGAAGATTTCACACACTCATGCTTATGTTGCTTTCATTCATTTGCATTTACTTGCATCTTTGGTCCGAACTTGACCCATTCAAAACCTTGGAGTAATTCTTGACCCCATACCGTGCAGCAAGAAACGGATTGTCGAAGACGGGTTCTGATAGATGTGAAAAATAAACACTCAAAAGACCAAGACCAAAAAAGACAACATTTCAAAATAAGAGTGATACATGGACCAAACATTCAAATCCTAATATACAAGGACACAATGCTGTGGACTACTTATTGGGTTCGTTTGATCCGCATATCAGTCTTGTTTTAAAATCTGTGTATGTTGGATGTGGATGTAGAATGGCACTTGTGCAGGAGGGTGAATGGTAGACTTGGACATGGAGTTTTCAGTTTCTGAGACGTTCAAAGTGGATTTTAACAACAAAATCTAACTTTTGAGTGTCTATTTTCCACATCTATCTGTTTTGTATACACTCAAAGAGGAAGTCATTGCATCAGAACCTATCTTTGACCAGCCACTTCTTGTTTCAAAGTATGTGGTCAAGATTTCCTCCAAGGTTTGGAATGGGTCACGTTCGGACACAACATGCAAGTAAATGCAAATGAATGACAGTGGCATCTTGAGGCTGTTCCGACTAACCTAGGCGCTGCACAGCACAACTAGTCTGCTGAACATAGTAAAATAAGACATTTTACTCAAGAGCACTGTCGGTATTTGCTTAGGGAGGGAGAGCACTTCTCTTCTACCTCTAGCCAGCTTTTACTAGCCAATCTGGTACTTTTTCTGTCACATGCTTGCTTCTCTAACCAGAGGCTGCTGCTGCCCAAAATTAAGCTTCAATAAAAAGGTTATTTATGTTTTGTTATTCATGTATTCCATGTAAGACTGACTAGTCATTACAGGTATCAAACAAAGGATAGATGTCCCTGAAACATACTTTTTTTGACGCTTTTCGCATGTTAAATTGTTCTGTTATTTTGTCCATGTGGTGTTGCGACGTACTAGCCCTATATGTTGTAAGCTAGTCACAATATAATGTTCCCTGCTTTAAAATTATAAACCAAACTAGTTACAGTATAACTATGCTGCCCCGTTTAAAGTTGCATACCAGTTCAGTACATATTTTATTTATTTTGTATTACATAAACTGTTGTCAGGGGTGACAGAATAACACATCATGGTGCTCAAACAGTTGAACTTTGCTCATGTGATAAAACTTTAAACGTTAAAACATGACTGTGCATGTGCCGTCTCAAACTGCCTCACATATTGTTGTTTTGTTTTCCCCAGAATGACAATGAATATATCCTATCTCTCCCACACTGAGCAGCTATCTCTGAACACCTTCGAGTATATTGACTGTGGCACCAATTCAACTATCCCACATCCTGTGAGGTGATGAACTAAAAATGAAAAGATATCTTATTGGTAAGATGAGAAGATGAATATTCTGACTGCATCATTCCCTGCTTTCTGAAATGAGAGATGTCCTTTTTAGTTGTAACTTGTTTTTTCTAAATGTCCAATCTGTAAGCCCTATTTTTGTGTAATATTGGTGTAACTTTCTTGTTGTAAAAAAGAGGAAATGTGCATGTCATTACATTTGTACACATGCATTTGTAAAGGGGAGGTAATCTGTAAAGAGAGAATCACTTTGATTGCAAAATCCTTTATAGGTTGTTATCGGAATGATAACTACTATGAAAATGCATCTTGTCTTACTTTGTATGTTGTTTTAGCATACCTTGAGATCAGTCACTAAAATGATTGTTTGAATTTTGATTTAGATGTTTCATCCACACTTATAGCTTACCATGAATGCTTTCTGCACTTATCATTCTGAAATTCCTGTAAGTCCTTATTACAGGCAACACAGTCTCATCAAACTGTTAAATAAACACAAACTGAAACGCAGATTATGAATTTTGGACACAAATTATGTGAAGATGTAGCCTAATCCTTTTGTGGTGTAAAAATGTTTTTTGTGGTCACTTTTTGTACACTGAGCATGTATTTGCATTTTAAGACATTGTGCTCATTTTGCAAAACTTCAGGAGACCAGGCTTGAATAATTTGTTGACAGGATGACACACATTTCTTAAACAGCGTGGATCTCTGATAATGCCTTTTATCACTTGCACTTTATTAAAGAGTGGCGTAATATGCATTTTAGAAGTGTATTTTTATTTTTATTGGGATACATTTTTACACATTGCACAGGCCATTGATTGAAATTGACTTTCCATTATCACTGTCTTTGTGTGCTTCTCATAAAGGCTTTCATCAATGGCTGGATTTACACATATCATTTTTACCTGTGTGTTAGGGGTAAACATTTTTGTCTGGGTCTTGTAGGGTTAAGAATCGGATTCACCCTTGCTGTGTAGATTTAGCCAAAGGGTATTACTGAGTTAATGATAGCTGCATTTCCTGACAAAGATTTGATGCCAGAGAAGCCAGTTTCCAGGATATAGATGAAGTGAAGTACACACACACACACACACACACACACACAACTTACCATCTTCACCCCGTTAACCAACACATACAAAAAAAGACAAGACATAACCTGATTTTAATGGTACTACAACCACTATTATGCCAGGTCAAACTGTTATAGATTTTCACAATTCATTTGGCACATTTCTCCAAACTACAATCGCTGCTCTCAAAACACTTAACAGTGCTCCAAACTCTTCATAATTTTGCATACCTCATTTTACATTTTCATTGTTGTCACACACAATGCAAAACTCTACATGAGATTCATATTTCTGCTCAATTTAGCTTTTCTTCACACTCACATGGCATGTGCTCAATTACCTTCATATTGATGTCACCTGGGTTAGTAAAGCACACAGCACAGGCGGTACTAATTGCTTAATTGTTCACACACCAATCAGAACATATGAATAAATATAAGTCTGAGCTGAAGTAATGTGGTGAAAGAAAAAAAAAACGTAGGTGGTGGAGCAAGAGCTGGCCAAGGATGGATACAACATGTTTCCCTCTGTGCAGTGTCAGAAAGAACATCAACTGTGATGTGGATGAAATGCTCCTGTTAAAACTATATGTAATAGAATACATCTTTTTATTATTATTATGCAGTCAATATAGCCACTCACATTTAGCGTATCCAAAATTCTCTTGAACAGATTTTGCATTAAAGGAAAACAAAGTTTCATCAACAAATTATTGATATGGTACCATAAAATAACCAGCTAATGAAAAAAACCCATATTGAACTTTTCCCCAGTTTTCCCAATAGCATTCCTGTGTGGGTACGGTTGAATATATGTTCTGCTCATTCAATGACACGGTTATAGTTTGGATTGAAATTATTTGCTTTTTACAAAGATATTACGTGAAAAGAAGGCAATACTTCATTTTGCAGTGGGATATAGACTGTTTTCCAAATGTGTAAGGAGTTTAGATGGCTGTGCTAAGTGTTTTGAGAGTATGGACCTGAGTTTGGAGAAATGTGACAAATCAACTGAGAAACTAATTGTAGAAATCTATAATTAAGTTATGACTGGTCAAAATGGTGAATTTAGATATCCACATATCCGCAATAGTGAAAAATTCAGTTCTGACTAACCAATTGTAGATATTTTCAAATGAGTGGGATGTTTGTTGACAATATTGGACATCAGGATTCTGACTGACATCATGCCATCACAGAATGATTGCGATGTTTAGTGAATTTGTATTTGAAAAGAGTAGAAATAATAGGAATTTCGAGGTATTTTCCCCCCCAGTTCTTTATGAGGACAGACACAAGGTGGAGCCAATGTCTCGCTATAATTGACACTGTAAAGACAAGCCATATTATGGTGGAAGATACAGAATTGGTGGAAATTGTGGCATATGACATGAATCTCAACCTAGTGAGAAATTCTAGACATGGAAAATGATATTTTTGCAAGGGAAAACACATGTATTACTCTGACATCATTTTATTTATTTACTAAAAACTCTGTTGATGTAGTCCAGTATGTTTGGACGATTTTATCTAAAGAATAATTGTTGAAAGATTACTAATGTGCAATTACAACAAAGCTAAGAGCTTAATAAAATGATAAGGTATTGTTTATTCTCATTCAAGTTCAGACAGTTGATGTAGTTTAGCACCACAGACCATGCAGTCCTCTACTCTACCGACAGGGGGCGTACAGGTGGCCGTGACGTCAGGGGGCTTGTTTAGGTGCTGCGCGCTCTATTCCCCTCCAGTGAGTCGGTCGAGCAGCTCGTGCTGGAAGCGGACAGGAGCGGTTGGGACCATTGGGATGAACAAGTCAACTATGGATGTGTTTATTGCATTGGGATGATGTTTTCGCCGCTCATTCAAGTCAACATTTAGAAGGTATGGACGTTTTTAAATGCACGAGGCAGGGAGACGATTTGTCATTTTGATGTTATTCACTCACTGAAATAAATTATTTTATTTGGACTGCGGTATTGCAATATCTAGTAAGACTATTTATTCTGTCTCGTTTAATTAAGCCAGTAACCTTATGGGCTTCTGGTATCTGGAATTCTGAAACGGGACAGAGCATTTTGCTTGTAAAGACATTTATCTTTGCCAGTCATTTCTGTTTGTGGTGCATTTTCACAATCCACGCAGAATTTCGGAGTCTGCAGCAAATAGTGTTTTCCCCTTGTAGCCCCGTATGTCTTCCCTGTATTCTGTCCAAACGCAGCTGTTTCCTCACTGTTTGATGGGTATCAGGATCTCAACAACAACGGGATTAGTGCTGCAGCAGAATCCCCATAGACAGTTGGTGGAGTGTGCCCACGAATACATATCCATGCATTGCATTAAACTTGAAATCAATCTGCCCTAAGAAAAGCCATTCGGGTTTAGCAGTCTTAAGAGGATTAGGTCAGGCAAATAGGCAACTAGAGTAACCTCCAGCCACCCAATTAACGGTTGTAAGCTCTATAATGTTGCACTGAAAACCCCCAACCATATATTGTTTTATTTAATAAAATGAGGAATTATGAGTGACCCAAGTATGCATTCATAATGTCTCTCTGGGTGACTTGAATAGCAGCCAGTAAAGTATTTCTTTGGACTGTTATCAAAGCTCAGCAGTGAACACAATAGAAAATGCCACTGGCTCTAGCCGTATGAAAGTTGGGATGAAATTGCATCAAGCACGCTGAATAGAGTGAAATGTGCTTGTCATGTTAATCATCAATGTTCCACCTAGTGTTTGCGTATCATATTTACTGTCAATTTCTCTTAATATATTCCTCACACTCCTTGTTCGATGCTGTGAAATAGTGCTTTGATTTCAGATTCTTTAAACACCCACTGTCTTCTCCTTAAACGTTAACTCTCTGTGTTTGTGTTTTGATAAGGTCTCCAGGCGTCACTCCAGTCTGACCCCTTCTACTTCGGAAGAAGGGGGGCAAATGCCAAACTACTGAAAAGGATTTTTATCAAGAATCTGTCGCCTCACCTAAGTAGGTGAGAATCTCCTGCTGGAACCATGGGGAACCAGCTGACTGATATCGCCCCGAACACGTCGTTCCTGCCAAACTTCCAGTCGCTGCACGTGGTGGTCATTGGCCTCGACTCCGCCGGCAAGACCTCCCTGCTCTACAGACTCAAACTGAAGGAGTTTGTCAAGACCATCCCCACCAAGGGCTTCAACACAGAGAAGATCAAGGTAGCTGTGGGGACTTCTCGGGCCATAACCTTCCAGGTGTGGGATGTGGGCGGCCAGGAGAAGCTGCGTCCTCTGTGGAAGTCCTACACCCGGCGGACAGACGGGATGGTGTTTGTGGTGGACTCCACTGAGTTGGAGCGGATGGAGGAGGCCAAAGTGGAGCTCCACAAGATCACCCGCACCTCGGAGAACCAGGGTGTCCCCGTCTTGATCCTGGCCAACAAACAGGACCTGGATTCCGCCCTGTCTGTCGGCGAGGTGGAGAAGCTGCTGGCCGTTCACGAACTGAGCACGTCCACCCTGCGTCACGTCCAGAGCTGCAGCGCTGTGGACGGCCAGGGACTCCAGCTGGGCCTGGAGAAACTCTATGAGATGATCCTGAAGAGGAAGAAGATGGTGAAGCACAGCAAAAACAGAAGGAGATGAATCCTTGACTCGCACTGTGGACGTTACCGTGGGACATTTAACCGCTGTTGAGACACTTCCGAGCTTAGCGGTCCCCTTTAACGGGATGGCTTTTTGTGCCAACAACAGACCCAGTTAAACATGGCCCCTGGCCCCAGGGTCAGGAGAAATGGATTTAGTTGTAATAATTGATGCAGTATTGACATATACCTTGTTCTGCAACCGTGCAGCTGCCATTTATACTCAAAGACTAAAGTTATAGATTTAATGGATACCTTGACAAGTTGAATTTCAATTGTTTAGTGATTTTTCTTCACCAAGCACTTTGTCTCACTCGATTCAAGGGAGAATTTTAACAGTGCTAACAAGACATTTCCCTGGTAACTGTAGGACCAATATAGGAACACTTTTCCTTACATGTGGCAAGTGCTAGGTGAAGAAAAATAATTACTAACATTCTAAATGTCAGTGTATTCCTTTACTAGCTTCCACAGATTCTGCCCCACTAAGTAGTTGTTTTTGCACCCACAATGTACTGATGTTACCCCAAAATATTGACTCCACATTTTTGACAGAGGGACTTGGTATGAAGTGAAATACCGTTCAGTGATGATGGAGCACCAAGTGATATTTATTTGGTTAGCCATGGAACAATAATCCTAAGTGCATTCCCCTCATGCCACAGAGGTTACGTTTCAGTTGGAATAACAATAGTGTTTATACAAATTGTAAAAAATTTGTAACAAGAATTAATAAATCAAAGCACTGTATTGAAAATTCATTGCTATCTTTGTAGTTAATGGAAGGGCTACCCCTGATGGTTGAGTGTACTTTCAGAATCAGAATGCTACTTAAAGCAGGATCTCACATATAGTATAGTAGCGTGGGAATATACTGAATTCACAGAATCAGATGAATCCTATGCTTTGCTATCAAGCGTCTCTCTTTTAGATCCTCACAGTAAACTGCAATACCAAATTCAAACCTCAGGTGATAAAATTAACTTGACTAGCTTTCCTTTTAGAACTATACATAGCCACAAAAGATCCTCTACTGATGCCTCAGCAGAGGCATAGAGAGGCACATCGGCCAGGGCTGAAAAGAGCAAAGTTCACAAATATAGCTCTACTACTACAGATGTAGTAAACACAGATGTATTTTTACTCAGCAGAATCAGTCACTTAAATTACTTGTCTAATTTTAAGTTATATTGAATATCTGTTTGGATACGAGACGCCTGATATGAAAAAAATACAGGCTTTTCCACCAGCATTTGAGATAAAACAACTTTTGTGAATGATGTTTCACCGTATAAATTACAACCCTATAATGCTATGCCATTGTATCTGGAGTTTGACAATTATGCCCAAGTCCAGTGGGACCTGCCTAGAACAAAGTAGGCTTTTGTCAGATTGGGCTGAATTTCTGATTTAATTGCTTGAGTTTGGGTCAGGCTCAGGTTCAAAAGTGTGGTTGAAAAATACTGTTATTATCAATCAGCAATTGATCATTGGAAACGTATTTGCAGTTTGAATCTAAGTGAGGTTTGGGCTTACAAAAAGTTATACTTCTCAAGCACCGTTGAGCTTGGAACAGAAATGTATTGGGTTTGAGATGGGTTTGATACAACCTTTCAGGCCTGAGTCAAGCTCTAGTGTCCTGACCCTTCCCCCTGTTCATGGCTGACTCAGCAAATGAGGCTATGGAAACACATACCCTCTCCTTGCCCCTCCCCCACCGCCACATAGGCCACAACAATCCATTTACTTCGATTCCCACCTTCTAGTCTGCCAGCTGCTGATATTGTAATTACATTAATTAGTGGTGAGGTGGTTGTGAGTGGGATCGCAACACTACAGGGAATAATGATGATAAATGTGTGTGTGTGTGTGTGTGTGTGTGTGGCACTGTAGGGGCACATCTGTGTGGATGTCTTGTGTCACTGTATGGAAATTATATAGATCTGCCTCAGCAACTTACAGATCACACAGGGTTGAACCACCTGAGGCCATACAGATATCATCATTGTAGATGTACCGCCTTTTTGTAAACTTACTGTACCTCTTCTACACTGTTGCTCCAACCCAAGAAAAGGAATTTCTCTGCCAAATCTGTAGAGCTAATGTCAGGTTGGGGCCGGGTGGGTGGCTACCACTTCTATGGCGGTAATGATTGTTGGTTCAGGACCGACTCTAAAGTTAGTGAAGTTCATACTCGTTACCAGGCTAGTGATCCTAGAGCAGCACTCAAAGGATGTGAATATGCTTCACTGTAGCCCACAGACTCAGGCATAAACAGCATAAGCATAAACAGATCAGAACTAGGTAACGTTATTGCATCAGTAAAACAGTAAAACAGAAATACCAGAGGGTACACTCAAGACAAATCCATGTTGGATTGGTAGAGCAGAGGGCTTTAAAATGTGTTGGACTTAGACCTGCTAATTGCGTGTTATCTTATATAGGATAAAACTAAAGCCTCCCTGCTGAGGTGCTCAATTAAAAAGGGCCTGGTGTCCTCACTAGTGTTGTTTGAGAGTATTCAGCCATGACAAACACATTTTGGTAAATGGAACACAGGCTGTGACCGTTTCTTTTTACATGCATTTCGTTTGAAAGTGATTAGAGTACCACAGATTGCTGATTTCTGTTTGTACATCACCTGCTAAAGGAAGTAGGCTATGTCATGTAACAATGTATTGTTGTATGGAGCATTTTATTACTAGTAAAAAGAGTTAGTCTACTATTTATAGCAATTCTATAACTGTTCTCGATAAAGGTCTTTTTAATCCTCTTGATTATGTCCCAGTATAAGCCCATTAGTTGCCACTCAAATATGATATTATGCAACACATACAAGGTTGATGTGCATACTGTCAAAGTGTGTGTGCTCCTGCTGTGTATTTGTCTTGCATGACATGACGAGATAATGAGGTGTTGCTAACTCAGATGGCTGCTGTTAAGCAGTCTTAAAAGGTGGTTGAATGCTGAATGTTGACACAGACGTGCATGCATATACATGTATGCACATACAGTATATGCATGTGTACATACACGCCAGAACATATGTACACAGTACACGCACACATGCAAGCACACACATACAAATGCGCATACACACACACATACAGTCCTGACTTCTGTGGCCTCACCGTCCACATTATTCACAACGGTGAGCTCATTAAAAACTTTCCAGGATGCCTTTTGCAGAATCATCTTGACACAGCAGCTGGTTCCTGAATAAATTAGCATCATGATGGGAGTCTTGCTACAGCTGAGACACACTGCAGGGCTGTGGAAGTGCCAATCATCCAACAAACAACAGCTAAACGTCATAAAACTGGGAGATGAATAGTAAAACTAAGACTCGAGAGACAATGTATTGCAGCTAGGCTTATCTGCACTCAGAAAAGGTGCTGTCGTGCCTATACTGCACACTTGATTGGCTTACTAAATTGCAACCGTGAGGAAAGAAGCCTGAGGCGGTTGTAAGCACATTCTCTTTTTTTGCGCTCTCTCCCACTGCTTTCTCTATTTGCTTCTCTTGTTTTTTTCCCTTTTGCATCTTTGTCTCTCTCCGTTTCTCTGTCTGCCTCTCTCTGTCTCTCTCTCTTATGTGCCTCTGTTCTTGCATGCAATGGCGGCTGACAGGAAAGACATGACAGAGGGAAGCCTGGGAGATTATGTGTCAGGGATTAGGCGGGGGAATCACACAGAGACAGGTGTATCCCTGGAATTGTGTGACACGCATCAGAGACAGGCTTACCACCCTCCTGTATCCCCCATCTCTCACTTCTGTCAGACTAGTTCCCTGTAACCCTGACATTAGTGCTGTCTCCAGGTCTGATTTCACACAAACAATGCATGCTGCAAGTCTCAGAGTTCACTTAAAATCATGCTTTCCCTGAGTAAGCTGACGGATGTCGAGGGAGCTCAGAGTTAAACAACCAGTCAATCACGTGACCCATTTTGGGTTTGACTCCCAAGTTCTTCTTCTTCTTCTTCTTCTTCTTCTTCTTCTTCTTCTGCTCACACACATAATGCAATGACTGCAAAAGGTGCAAGGGGGCAACTCTTTAAAAAAACGTCCTCCAGATAAATAAAAGCAAAACAATGATGCGAGACGGCACTCTTCTCTTAGCCCCCGGTATACTGGACACAAATCTAAGCTTGTCACATCCAACCGGGCCCAGACATAATTTTCTATCACCACGGCAACCTCAAGGCAGCAGTCGGTCACTAAAGGGTGACCTGTGGGGGCAGCGGTGGGGGTCAGATTGCTTTTGTGGGAGGTTACTGAGGGGGCAGGGAGATTAGAAAAGCAGCTCAGATCAATACTGGAATCCTGAGATCACCCTCTCTCCCTGTCTCTCTTTCTTTCTCCCTCTTTCCCTCCTTCCCCCACTGTTTCTATTTCTTTTTCTCTCTTTCACTCTCTTTCTCACTCTCTCTCACTCACTCTTCCTCACTTTCTCCCTGAAACCGTGGCTAATATTGATGTGAATCGGTGTGAAAACATCTCAGGTTTCGCACCGATAGGGGATTTCAAGGAAATTGACTTTGCTGACATTGCTGACGATATAGGGGGGTTGTGCAGTGGAGATCTGGTGTTAGTACCAGACAGGGTGCAGAGTGAAGGTCTTTTGAGGGTTGAAAGGGGGATGATGTTTGTGGGAGGGCTGGATTAGTTCTTCTAGCTTTTCTTCCCAAAAGGCCATAAAGCTGCCACTCGGCCTTCATTTAGAGCCGAGCCTATAGCACTGAATGGATGGGAAAGGATTCCCAGGCAAACTAAAGCTTAGGTATTGATGAGCTTATTCACTGAGGACAGTGTAGCACACTGCAGTGTTTCACCCTAGAGTCTATAGTTGAAGACAAGAGAAAGAACCCACGCATAGGATTTACAAACACCAAGGCCGTATTTCTTAGTTGTGAAAAGGACTCTTTCATGCGGGGTGGGGCTCCTGTGTTTGTGGGACGTTGAGTGGGGTTGCATCAACCATTGCCTTTACCTCCGAGGCGACCCTACACCACAACATATGGATCCAATTGTCTCTCTTTTATATGTCCTTGGCCATCGGCTACAGACAGTAATCATTTCCACATGAATAAGGTATATCACCTCGGGGAGCAGAGAGCATTTATTCATATTCATAAATACACTTGTTTCTCTGCAGACTCTTGGCGAGGGGTGATTCATTGCTCAAGGGAGCCTTGAGAAAATTATGGGCTGCATATTTACTGAGATTTAAATATTCAGGACAAACTTTTTCAGCTGCAGGGGGGCTATAAAAATGACTTCATAGATGATTTCACGCTTTAGACTTCCAAATGGAGTCTCCAAGGGTTCGATTCAATCACTTTTCAAGAACAATCTCTTCTTGTATTCTTGATGCACAGTGCTTTGAATATCGTTTTTTCACTCAAAAAATGAATTACAATTTACAATGGTTTACTACTAGGAAATTGGAAGTACAAATGCCTACAGTGTAGCAAACTACTGCTACTCCAATTCACTGACATTCAGCACACTTGTCCTTCATAGTCCATATTGTTTATCTGGATACCTTCTTTACATTTGAGTCGGTCGGCACAGATTTATTCCCTACA
>OMLI01034272.1:0-13223 GCA_900302605.1 Rondeletia loricata
ATACCATTTAAGAATGCACTTATTAAGCAGCTGATCAATAGTTATAGGTTATGTGTGTGATGTCTTGTTCTTGTTCCCTGATGATGGCCCCTGAGACGTATTCATCCTTACCCAACCTTCCACTTACCGGGTACGCAGAGTAATACAAATGAATGTGGGAATATTGTGCGGGCAAAAGTACATTTGAATGTACATTGGAATGAATGTTTGAAAATATTTGAACGCCCACTTTCTAACGTAACACAATTATAGGTGCATATGTGATGAACATAACGTAACACAATTAATGTGATGATGTACAATAAAGTATATATGATGTACTGGATTTCTGACCCCAGGAAGACTAGCTGGTGCCATTGGCATCAGCTAATGGGGATCCTTTTAATAAATAAATAAATATAAAATGTCCAATAGAGTCAAGATCATAAACCATAGTATTTGAATGTGTTCAGGGATCTGACATCGCTGTGTCAAAATATGTCAGCCTGTGTCAAGGTAAGTCAAAAAATGTGTCACAACCATGAGGTGTCAAGATGTGTCATAGGCCCAGCCAGTGGTCTGGGTTAGAAAGTGCCAAGGCCCATGACACCTCTTGACACAGACCATTTCTCATTTTGACACATCCAGACTATTGAAGTCCGCAATGTCAGAATTCATATTCACAATTATCAAGAGAGGGCTACTCAGCTGTGTTAATTATGTGACTAAGCTGCAACACAGCATCTTGTAATGGCCGCTGGTTGCCATTCACTGATCTAGAGTACAGCATGAATAAATCTGGCACAGCTTCTTTGAACCTCTGCTCTGCCTGGGTAATCTGGTCTTGCCCTTGAAGAGGACTCCTTCCAAAGTAAGACTCCCTCTTGAGCTTTGCGCCATGCTCCCCGTCATAAAGGTCAGCTGCAGTAGAGGCACTTGGTAGCAGGTCTTCATTTATCTTGGCCATGCAGCCGTGCGTTGCCAGGACATTTGGGATCCCTCTGCCTGGAATTACAAATTACAAAAAGTAAGATTGCTTTGAAGAGGACTTTGTCAAAACACGTCAGCATTGCTCTGCACAATAAAAGACTTTGATTGTAACAGTAGTAGACCTTTTATTGGGAGCAGCGGACCATTTCACACTATCATAACAAAGTAAGATGTTTTACTTACTATTTACATGACTCACCTGATGTAGAGAAAACCTCACATTAAACATATGAGACTAAACATATACCTTTCTAGAACGGTTTTTGACACCTATAAGTACAAAAGAAAAATTGCTGCCCAAAAAAAAGTGCCAGTGCAAACCGGGGTGGGGGTGGGGGGTAGTCATATCCTCCTAGGAGGCATGTTAAGAGGGAAATCACCCTTGGAAAGAAACTGTTCATGTGGCGCGTGGTCGCAGAACTTTGAGAAATGAACCGTGGCCAGTGATAGTGTTTTTAGTTTCCTTCACTCAAACAACGAGAAACCAAACATGCGTATTCTCCTTATACGACTACGAATTGAAAAGACAAATAAACTTTATACACGGACCGACCATCCCTCTAGTACCTGTTACAAATCAGTGTCACATCTTTGGGGAGAAGGGTGTGAAAAGTAAGCGCAAAGGTTAAAGGAGTAATGCCAAATTCACCCTTTTGGCTTCTGCAACTTCAGTCAGTTTACACAAAAGATACTAATGGTGCAGTTATTTTGTAGTTGTGCTCTGTAAGGCCTATGAAGGTTCACTGGTATGTAAGGAAGACATTAGCCTGACAGATGTGTTGTTACATCAAAACAATCAGTAGCAGATTAGTCAAGTTGTGTTTTCTTAGCAGTACAAGTACTTTTCACTGACAGGCAGCCACAGTATTTGCCCTGATCTGCACCTTCTACACTGGAAGGTGTTCACCTTATAAAAACAGTTACAAAGAAGACTTCACTAAAGCCTATAGAGGCCTTATGAATGCATAAGACTGAAAACACCACAAGAAAGGACGTGTTTCAGTCAGACTGCCGCAGCTTTTCTCCTCCACTTCCAGCAGCGATCCCCTGGCAGGAATTCAAGTTTTGGGAGCGGCACATTCCACATCCTGGGATTTGGCTCTACCATAAATGGTAAGCTTGCATATAATGCGGTGACGTACCGGCGGGCCTACGTCCCTAAAACAAACACTGGAGCTCGCCCGAGAGTACGTGACAGGAAGACGTATCACTCTGCCCCTGTTTCCGGGTACCACAAACGGACCAGAGTCTGCTCTCAATGTATTTGCATCAATTAAAATGTTAACGAGATATTGTCCACTGTTTCAGATATCTAAGTTGGATTTGCTAGTTTTATTATCTCTAAACTTAAAGTACAATGAACAGTCAGAGATCAAATTAATGTTTTTGCATTGAGAGAAAACAATGTATTTCTTCTCTGTACCAGATTGGTCACTATAGAGACTTTGCAGTTAAGTGAAAAATCTCCGCCATTTTGGAGGTCCAACGGAGAATTTCCTAACCCAATAAATTGGGTTTGAAATACAGAGCTATATGGGTTGTCTTGGTGTCTCAGTCGGCTAAGATGCATGGCATGTGGCCGTGACGTCCTGGGTTCAAGTCCAGTTTGGGACGTTTGTTACGTCATTCCTGTCTCTGTCTCAACTTTGAGCTGTCTAATAAGGGCAAAATGCCCCAAAACATAAATGGAGAGATATGCCATACAGTTATGTTATAGTTAAAAGTGAATAGTGTGTTAATGTAGATTTGTTCTCAAATTTAGGTTACTGTGACATAGTGCACTACGTTTTTAGCTCCAAACCAGCCCTAGCCCCTTAACCCCCAGCCCCGTTTATCCATAGCCTCTTTCTTTAGTCCTTTCGTTAGCCTTAGCCCCTTTAGCCCTTGTTCCCTTAGCCATTTTCCCCTTAGCTCTTGTTCCTTTAGCCCTAGTTCCTTTAGCCCTTGTTCCCTTAGCCATTTCCCCTTAGCCCTTGTTCCCTTGGCCCTTGTTCCCTAGGCCCTTGTTCCCTTAGCCATTTCCCCCTTAGCTCTTGTTCCATTAGCCTTAGCCCCTTTAGCCTTAGTTCCTTTAGCCCTAAGGCCTACATTTAGCCCTTGGTCCTTCAGCCCTCAGCCCCTTTAGCCTTTGCCTCTACTCCAAAGCTAACATACTTGCCGCTCTTGGGTACGCCCACTTTTGGCAATTTTTTAAAACTGTGGAGTGATTGATCTTCTATATACACGATCTTTTCGCTCGCTCTTATCAGCGTGGAAACTTCAAAACCTATTCGTCCAGCCAGCAGGATCCTCCCCCTCACCTAGTGCTGCAAGCAGCAACCTCGGCGAAACTCTCCACTATCGATCACTGCACATGTCATCCGCGTTAGGAAGTAAGCTGGTGGTGTAAGACAGAGCTTCAAACAGTAAGCTGGTGGTGTAAGACAGAGCTTCAAACAGCAGCATGCCTGTCCGGGTCGTCATGCAGGCTCCTGGGCCGTGGGGGTTCCGGCTTGTTGGGGGAAAGGACTTCGAGCAGCCACTGACTATTTCCCGGGTAAGTGTTGAGTTGTTGCTCTTTTAATCCACTGTAACCTCGTCTGGGCTTGTCCCAGTCCCACGACCAAACTTTCCCCTTCCATTGTTTCCTCTCAAGTCGAGAACAAACTCATAGCAAACTGGGTTTAATATATCTAATGACAGAAGTTGAACTAACATCAGTCTCGGTATGTTTCTGCTGTGTGGCGGCTCATCACAGTTTTTATGTGAAGATATCAATGAAACTGCAGACCCCCATTTAATGAGATTTTGTGTGAGGGGACCCCCCTCCCCATCTGAGAAGTGTTTTTGTTGTTGGATATGATTTTGTACAGAGCTGGAAAACTGTACTATAGGGTGGGGAGTGAAAACAATGATAAAAAATAGACATTCTTATATACTTATATCTTATCTCTCAATGTCCTAACTTCAAATGACTGAAATAATGAAATAAAATAATAAAATAAAATATTATTCATTTTGTTGAGGACACCCTGGAACTGCCTGAAGGGCCCCTGGGTGTCTCCGGACCTCACTTTGAGAACCACACTGACTTCATTGATCACTTTTGGCAGCCCATACCATTACTTTACCATAGTATGAGTATGGAGATCTATTGCTACATTGATCATCACTGTGTTCATCATGCCAAGCTGTGTTACACACGTCTGATCAAATGTTTTACAGCGCGATACTGTTCAGAAAGTGTGACCGTAGCTATAACTAGAAGAAGGCACAGAAGTCCTCTCTGTACTTGGACATCCCTGTCTGGGTGGTGGCTGCCACTCCGCTCGGCCCATGGAAAAGTGATTAGGAATACCGGGACCGTGCCGGAGTCTCTTATAGCTTCAAGCTTGTATCTTACGTTGTGTCTCCCCTGCCCTGAGGCGAGGTCTCAGCCCAAGCCACTGACTGGAAACACCTCTCTACACTCTGCCAGCAGCTTCGCCCATGTGTACTGTAAATAATCCAGTGTGCATAAAGGTCCTTGAAGGTCAGATAAACAATAGAGTATTATTCATTACGTTTTCTTTCTTGCTCTAGGTCACCCCTGGGAGTAAAGCTGCCCAAGCCAACCTGTGTATTGGAGACATGATCTTGGCTATTGACGGAGAACCGACCGAGAACATGACTCACTTGCAGGCGCAGAACAAGATCAAGGGGTGCTTGGAGGAGATGGCCCTCTCCATAGACAGGTAGGGTGTAGCGACGTGCGCCTGTCTGCTCTGCGTAGCCCCAGGCCTAAAGACACGGAGTAACACGAGACGGCTCAGCCACACGGTACAGCTGTTTCAGAGAGTGACGTGGTTTTGTTTATTCATGCTTTGGGGGAAAAGACGAGTCTGTCTTTGGTTTTACTGAAGTCCTCAATTTGAGATGTGCACACTGTGTTGTAATTCTGTGCGGTATCATTGTGTTGCATAATTAACAGCATGGTAGCTGCGTGATATCAAGCAGTGGGTACATTGAAATAGATTCAGCAGGCAGACTGAAGTGTGTTTGTTCATAGAAATGAAGAGAACAAGTACTGTTGTAAGATCACAAGCAAAACCTCAGATCAGGAATAGTTTAGTAGTTTAGAAGCTATTTTGCCACGTATTAGTGGTTACATGACTCACAGCACAATTAAATGCATTTGCATGATTACAGTCTTGAAGCCTTCTTTGTCCCTCCTCTGTTCCTCCTCAGGTCAGAATCTAAAATGTGGTCACCGCTCACATCTGAGGAAGGGAAAACAAATCCGTACAAGATGAATCTTGCATCGGAGCCGCAGGTGTGTGTGTGTGTGTGTGTATATATGTGTGTGTGTATGTGTGTCTGCTGACTCGACATCAAAGATGGATGTAGGACTTTAGCCTTTAATATGTCTCACCCAGCTCTGTCATTTAGAATCAACAGGAAATCCCACGCACAGGTAGCCGTACGGTTTCTGGAAGCCTGCAAGTTCCCACCGTGCCAGGAGGCGTGTGTGTTTTTTCTTCCCGATACTGCCAAACGATGATGTCATTGTTTACTTCCCAACAGGAGATATCCTAGGAGATGGTAGTTTATCAGCCAAGCGCTGACGCAAGACTCAGTTCCTGCCTGCGGAGTGGAAAGTTGAGGCCAAAGTGTGAATTCATGTAGGGAATGTCTCTCACTGGTCACACATGTAGTGCATTTCTGCTCACACACACAACACGTGTTTCAAGCACTCGTCTGTGGCCTGCCACTACGCTATCGTAACATTGTTAATGTTAATGGTGTCGGTTACATTTTGTTCAGTTCTGCTGGCTTTGTTGTCACGTGCGAGCAAAGAGACTTGTGTTATTCAGAAATGTAAATGTCAGCTGCTTGAAGCATGAGCTATATTTGGAGGCATTTCCGTGTTCCCACCGTGAAGCATGAGCTAGATTTGGTGGTATTTTATGTGCTCACATTGATGAAATGCCAGTGGCTTGACTCGTTTGTGTCTTAAAAGCTGGTCAGCTGTAATTCAGGCAGAATCCGTAGTCGTACATTATACTGCTGTGATATGTGCCACTTTTTTGTATGTCTCTAACTAGAGGCAGCAGTTGAAGCCTTCAGATGAAGAACCAAATGGGACGGTTTGAAGTTTCAAGTGATGTTTCCAAATCCCATTTTCATTGCATTCATAACTGAAAACAGTGGAGGTTTGGTACTTTCCAGTGTTGTGTAACATTCATACCCCAAATGATTTGGATCAAAGTACGTTACATTGGCTGTTCAAAGATTTTCAAAATAAGAGTTCATCTGAAGGCATCGATGGTTGTGACCACCGAGTGACATCAAGTGTGTGCGGCGTGAGTGTGCATGTTTCAGAAGGTGTCTTAAGTTTTTACTGCACAAATTAAATAATAGATTCCAGTACTCGCCACCTCTTTCCTTGGTTACACGCAAAAAGCTTTAATAGTACAATTTTACATGCAATTGACAGGAGGTGAAACAAATAGGCTCCGCCCACAACAGGAGTGCTCTGCCATTCGCTGCTTTTGGCTCCAAGGTTGTGACCAACCAGTACAACAATCCTGCTGGTCTCTACTCCTCAGAGAACATCAAGAACTTCAACTCGGCTGTGGACGATGTTAAAAAAGCTACTGCCAGTGATCCCAGCAACATGTAAGTTAAGCATGAAACAAAACCACCTTAGTCGAGTCCGAGTCACTTACAAGACCGGCTCCAGTCGAGTTTGAGTCAAGACCGGACTTAAGTACTACAGCCCTGCCCTCTGTACATCAGCATCCAGGTTAAAAGATGATGTGGTTTGATATATTTGTGTGCTATGACTCCTGCAGATCTATTGAAATGTACTCACTTGCTTTGTAGACCAGATCCATCAATGTCGGGCAAGCGACCGCCAATAGCAGCAGATTCGGAGGTCTACAAAATGCTGCAGGAGAACCAAGAGTCTGACGAGCCTCCTCGACAGTCGGCTTCGTTCAAAGTCCTTCAGGAGATTCTTGAGACGGGTACGGATCCCAGTTATGACTCAAGGCTTCCTCAAAGGGTAGATGGGGGTTGAAAAAAACAAAAAACGATTTCAGGGTTTTGGGAAACACAATTATCATTACATTTTAATGAGCGTTTTCCTGTTTCTGTGTGTTCCGGACCATATCCCTGAGTAATGGTGGCTAAAGAACATGGCATTTAAAATGACACTCCTGCCAAAAAGCTATATTATAGACTTGCATGCACAAAAAATGGTACGATTTTAAAATGTGTGTGCCTGTGTGTGTCTCCCCCTGTTTGTAGGCGACCCTGATAAGCCATCAGGGTTCAGGAGTGTGACTGCTCCCACATCAAAGATGGGATCATCATTGGGAAATGCAGAGAAATTACCCGTATGTGACAAGTGTGGATCAGGGATTGTGTAAGTATTTCACAATTCGTCAGTGTTCCTGTTTTAAAGATTATGTTGTTTTTTGTGCTGTACCTACAAAGTATACCTGTCATTTGCTCATCTGTAACGGAGCCTGTTGTTGGCGTAGATCTGCATTCACTTCAGTGATACCTGGTTGTTTATCTTGCTTGGTTTTGGTACAATTTCCACATTGTGACGCTGTGTTGCAACACAGAAGGAGAGGTGCCTTGTTTCCTTTTGGACTTTGTCTCCTCCTTGTGGTTGATTTTAGTCAAGGCCACAGGATGAGTCTGGCAGTCCATAATACCTGAAGGCTTGTTAACTCTGTTATGAAGTGTTAAGACTTTAGAGATGGAAAAAGGAAGGCGTCTCCTTATATTTGAGAAAAGTTAGAACACTAATTTGCCCTATTTTGGTTTTAGAAGATGCTTTTGTTTAAAAGGGCATTTTGCCAAAACTTTTCCTTACCTTAAATTTGCTGAATTGATTCCCCCTTAAACATTTTCAATACAATCTGTGCTTCATCGGATTGGATATAATGCTTTGGTTTGATTTAAATTCCTATAAAAAACCTTTGGCTCATGCCGAATTGTCATCCACTTACTTTCATTGAGCTTTAATTATCACAAAAGGTATTCATTGTCCTCCAGATCACATCTCTCTGTAAAGTGTCTGGGAAAGTGTTGAAAATGAACTTGATCATTTCCACATTTTGAACAGTTTGGGAATTAACAAAAAGTCTACAGCAGCAGGAAAAAAAAGTTCAGTCCTGATACACATGATGACACCCTTTATGTACTTTATGCACACCCACTGTCACTTCACATAATGTGGTATGGTTGACATAGCTGACAGTAGTCCTATTGGCCAGCCTCTATCAATATACATGATATAGAAAACCCAGTCAAGAAATGGAAAGGTCTGGGGGAAAGTATTGAATGTGTGTGTTAATGTGATCTGTATGTCACTGCTACAGGGGGATGGTGGTCAAGCTGCGGGACAAGTTCCGTCACCCTGAGTGCTACACCTGCACAGACTGCGAGGTCAACCTAAAACAGAAGGGACATTTCTTCGTGGAGGACCAGATTTATTGTGAGAAACACGCACGCGAGCGAGTGACTCCGCCCGAAGGCTACGATGTGGTCACCGTCTTCCCCGTAGAGTAGTAGAGCGCTCGCTGGACGCGGCCTCGGACTGCACGGCACCACGGGATGCCACGACACCATCCAAGACATTACAACCTTTAGCCCACGCTACTCCCGAGAGACTTATGAAATGGTCTTCTCTCGCATTACGCTTCAATACAGTCACTGTTAGGCAATGAAAGTAAAGAACTACAGCTTTTGAAAATGGTGATTTGCACATTAACTTTGGCATCTGAGAAAGGGAAACCAATGAATACTACGAGGTGGTGACGCATACACTCATTTGTACTCTAAAAGTCTTTGTTTCCCAACATTAACATGGACCCCACTGCAATTTTCTATTTGAATCAGTGCAATATGCACGAGTTGCAGCCGCTGTATCTTACTATAGTCTTTGTATATGTTTATTATGTTCTTTTGTATCCTGCAATGAATGGGAAACCAGACAGTCTGAATCCATATGTTTTCTATGTACTAAATAAATAGGCCTACTCTTATTCAGTGAAATGGCTCGAAAACAAAAGTGAATATAATTGCCAAATAAATATTTTAGCTCAAACCAATCATCTCTTGTCTTCCTATAGATTATTGATTGTGCTTCATGGCCTTAGTAAAACGGGTCAGTGGTTGTGAGATTGTCCTGCAACATGGTTATGAAATCACTCACCAAAGGAAAAGAATGACCTCAAATGCTAATTAGGGCTTACTGGGCAAAGTACTTTCATCTTTTCAATGATGATGTGGACAGATTCCCTTTTGTAATTCATTATAAGCTTGGCTCAAGTGCTGTAAAGTATTGTGATCATTTCAACAGTAAGAGGGCTTCTTTGAAACAGATGGACATCATATATAAAAAGTCGATAGTGCCAAAGCATTTCTGACATCATTTTCACCACTCATTGACTGAAAAGTAAAAGGCAACAGGGAAAACGTTTGATTCTTCCCTTGCGAGCATCTTACAATTCATTTCATTGGCGAACGTACGGGAGCTGCTTGGGTTCAAGTCAGCTGAGGTCCCATAGCAAGAAGACGCGGGTGACGCCGAGTCCCAAACCGAGGACGAAACACTGCCCAGATCTGATGCCGGCAGGTAGCCCGGAATGTGTCCGCGTTGGTCGGCCATGCGCAAAGTCTCGGTCAGTGCCCAGATGTAGTTGTGGGCAAAGCGCAGAGTTTCGATCTTGGTGAGCTTGGCGTCGTCCGGCAGCGCCGGCAGGATGCTGCGCAGCGCGTCCAGGGCGGAGTTCAGGTTGTGCATCCGATGGCGCTCTCTGTCGTTTGCCTTCATCCTGCGCCTTCCTCTCCGTCCAGACGGCTCACGTTTTGTGCTGTGGTTTGGATTCTTCACAGAGGCCGCTTTCCCTCCACTGTGCGTCGGTGTTTTTCGCCACAGGTGTTCAGTGGAGTCCTCTGAAGTGTCGCCGGCTTCATTCACAACACTGCGGACAGTTGGAGAAAAGCCGCCGAGCGTCACTGCGTTTCTGGTTACGCGCAGTTCAGAGGGGGCGCACGGTAATTTTGGAGACATCCTGTACAATAAACAAAACAAAAAAACAGGTTATTCATCAAGTCTGGGACTGCGTGAAGACATGCTCAAAAATATCTGTAAACAAAATAGTGTTGCATAAAGTAGGCTACTAATACAAGTGTAGTTGTACAAGCTTGCTTTGCAATAGAACACTGCAAAATGTCCATTTAAGTCATTTAGTCCAACAGTGTGCATTAATTCAAACAAGTTTTAAACTCTACCACTGGGTTGAGATTATTTCACACAATGCAGTTTCACCTGTATAAATAATTTAGGTTACAATGTCTTGAAACAAGGCAACTAAAGGCAGATCACTCCACTAGTATCAAGAAATTGACACAAATTCTTGAAACAAGTTGATTTGCATTGGAAATAAGACAAATGACCTCCCCCTATTGGTATAATTGTTCACTTGTTTTAGGAAATATAACATTTTAAAACTCAATAGTAGATCAAATGACTTGAGATGGATGTTTTTGTAGTGAAACAGTTCTCCCTCGCTGACCCAGCCTACTGTGCCAACACTTACTTGTGACAGGTGAAGCTTGGATGAAGAGACAACCGGTCGCTCGTCCCTTTGACTCTCTCCTCTGGCTGGAGGCAGCAGACACTGTGCAGCTGACAGTGAGGGACTGATGCGCATCTCTGTCATTTTATATGCCCTTTATCTTATCTTTTTGCATGGAGTACGCCTGAATCAACAGCGCCTGTCAAGTGGCCAATCAGCTTCAGGCAGCGCGTCCTTCTCTCTCTCTCTCTCTCTCTCTCTCTCTCTCTCGCCACTGCTATGCTTAAATTTTTCTTTGTGTTTTCTTTGCATTATTCAGTCCACTTCGAGTGCAATGAGAATACAGTAACACAATGTGTGGGTGTCATTTGGATAGGCAATGTGTGGCACTCGCCATACCTTATGGCCTAAGTGAGTCAAAATTGGATCTTGTGGTTTTTATCATTATAATGGCGAGCACAGATCAAGCCAAAAATAAGAATAATCTAGAAATGTATTTTGAAGCCATAACTAAAAAAAATCACATCAAGGGAGCATTTTGGATCAGTGCTCCCTCTAAGCTGATAGTTTGGTGACCTACTTATAATAATTTATCACACTGACCAAATAATAATATCTTATCAGACACCAGTCATTGCCCTATTTAGTCCCCAGAAAATTAGTTGATACAAGGAGGCTCCAAAGTTTTGGTAGCAAATGCTGTTAGATGCAGGGTCTTTGCCAAAGCTTCGTGTTTAGTGAATTGACACCTCTGTTCATGAGGCATTCACAATGCAGAGATGTCCACTGAGAGCCCAAACGCTGTCGAGCCGACAACCGTGAACTTGATTTACACTTATCTCAGGTAAATGAGTTTTGGAGCTGGACTTAACCAAACCTAAAGGAAAGCAATCACGTGAAACCTAAAGAATCCCTTATTTGTGATTGATTTGCGCAGACTCAAAGAATGTCTTTCCCAGGACAATATTGCGCACAGAAATTCTTCATCCAAATCCAAAATTTTTAGAAATGATAGTCTGGTCAACTTGACTGTATACTGTTGGTAAGTGTCCATCTCCTCTCAAATCTCTTTGACTTGTGTCATCAGAAGTCACTTCCCCATGTTAATAAAGGGGACTTTGGAGTCGAGGTCTGAATAAGCGGCAGGTCATTATTTCTTCCTTGTGCGCAAAGTCTATGAAATTATAATGCTTATTTGACCGCTGTAAAACTTTCTCCCAGAATGAAAATATTTTTGAATACAAGATTTGACTTTGCTTTTATAATTCTGTTCAGATCTCTGCCCTTAAATCTACTTTATAATGCAACATTTTACGCACTCAAACTGTTGATACATGCTGTAGGGACTAGTGGCCATGGTAACTAGTTAAACTGGCCTCTAAAATAAGCTCCAAGTGGACCACAGCACTGAAGAGGAATCATTCGATTTTCAAGATTAGTTTTAATCAAATTTTATATTATTATTGCAACTTTAGGCAGTTGCGTGTTTTTGCTTGGAGACTGTGCGCATATCTGATGCCCTGTCACGGTATAAACTTTAATCGAGTTAGATTTGTCCTTGTTACTTAAATTACGCCGTAGGTTATTTCAAGACTAAAATTACTCTTTATTAGTTCGGAAAACCTAAGTTTTATCATAGAAAATGTCAATGATAATGCCACAAATTAATTGAAAAGCACGTTCTTATTGCGTTAGAGCGCAATGTGCTGGTAGTTGGATGCAGACAATTACGCATGGGACCACCTAACAAACAGGATTTGAAAGGGTGAAACCTGCAGTCTGAACTGATAGTACAAAGGGTCTTGTTCTGTGCCACATCAATAAAAGCTCATTTTGTGCTCTATTGTGAGCCTATCTCTGTGCGCTATGACATCTCCAAAATATAGCCAGTATCGCCAAAAGTCAGTTGCGCATTGTATTCGCACAATCTAATCTTACTTTATAGAATTAAAGATTAGTCAAATGTGTCAACAATATGCAGACATGTTACACCTCTTATGGGTGGGAGAAGGGGAGTGTGGCAGAGCTCAAACATGATTTACAATTGCCAACAAAGGATCACAAAAAGCACTCCTTAACTTTCTGTCTAAATATGTGTTTTGGGAACAATCTGATAACCATATGCTTTCAATAAAATGGACAAATACGCTGGTGAGATAGGAGATGGTGCCTTGCTGTTATAAAAGGCAGGACAAGTCTAAAGTAAACTGAATATTACCACTTTACAAATAATCATTGATGCCAAATCCATATTCAGATATCATGGACAGGTGTGGGTTTGAAGTTGTCAGTCTCTCTCCTTGATTTTTATCAGCGTGCTGTAGTGTCCTGCTTGTTATGCAAAGTATAGGCAAACATAGGCGCCCAGTTGCTGTGGAAATAGCAGATATCGGAGCAGACTTGGTACGAAAAGTGATTTAACAATATTTAACAATAAACTGAGCAAGCTCCAGAGCAGGTGATACCTGCCCGATTCTCCTGATTAATACTTCCTCTACTACTTCACTTTACAGTCTCTTGTGCTTATTTATTAAACGAAATCTATTTGTTATTATTTTAGCAAACAGAGGTACCAGGTGGGGCTTTATTTTCGTCCTCAGCTTTTTTGTTTGAAGGACGTTTTGAGGGGGGCAATCAAAGTCCAACAACTCGCTGACCAGATTGTTGTCATCCCAAACTAGCAGCGAAGCCATT
>OMLI01034275.1:0-14408 GCA_900302605.1 Rondeletia loricata
TGGCCTGGGCCGGCCGCTGGGCCAGGGACTGCATCATCTCTGTACCACACACACACACACGCGGCGCACACACACACACACGACACACACAAGACAAGCCCAACAACAACCAGAGTGAAAATGGAGACAGTACCGGTAAGTTAAGTTGGTAGTTGCTGTTACTCTGATCATGAAGAGTCAGTATGGAGCACATTGGCTGTGTTGTGGGAATTTCTAAGTGTTTGACAGTTTTACAAAAAGTACTGATTGCCAATAGTGACAGTCACTGCAGCTTGTCCTTACGGAAACAAACCTGCTTTTCATTATCAGCACAGAATGCGGTTGAGGCAGCGCTCTCTCTACAAAAAAGTGGAACAGTGTAAACACACCCTTATCCAGTCTTTTAAAGGAATACACCCAGTTTTTCGGAGATTGGCCTGTTGGACAACTTACTTGTTGAGTGACGAGAACATAGACACCAACATCAGGATCCGGTGCTCCATGCTAACACTTCAGCATGCACTATGTTGAGTGATGTAGGCCACTAGCATTATCTCAAACTTTTAGTAATAAAAAGCAGTTTGTGGTCGTAGCCATTAATTTTTTGAACTATTTCAGGTGAGAGTGATTTTTAGCTGTAAACAGTGTTCCATCACCCACTACCTTCACTTCCTATGGAAACATAACAAGTCATGCTCCAAGTCTCATGGGAACAGAGACCTTTCCACAGGGAAAGTAGTCCCTGGTTGTTCAATTTTTTTAATAATTTTGTATAGATCATTTACATATCATATTTTGTGTACATTTCACTGATCTCCTCCACTAAACTACCAGACTTGGCCACATAGCATTTAAGACTGCTTGCCATTTAGCTTCAGAGCTGCTCCAAGTTCTCATTTTCTCACTTTGAGATAATGATAGTCGCCTACTATCACTCAACACAGTGTATGCTAGTGTTAGCATGGAGCACAAATGATCTACCGGGGACATGTGCATGATTATATGGTCTATGTTCTCATCACTAAACGTAAGTATTAGCATAAGTTGACCAATGGGCCAATCACCAAAAAACCAGGTGTATTCAAGTCTATAACAAGTCTTCACTGCTACACGTGCAGCTTCTTAAGGTAAATGTGAGGAGAAGGAACTAAGGGTATTTAACTCCATCGTCATCCCATACCCTGATAGTCCTCCTGCTCCTGCCTCTCATTGATGTCCAGGGTGAGTTTCTTCATCCTCATGCGTTCCTCCTGCTCGGCCTGCTGCTGGTTGAAGTGGTTGGCCGCCAGGTGAGACGACAGGGGCACGTTCAAGATCTTATACTGTTGACCAGACACACACAGCAGCATTTCTTTTTATTTACACTGACAAAACTGGCATACACAGGCTCAAAAATCAGTAAGAGGAAGACATGCAATAAGGTTCAACCGATATGGGCTTCTGAAGGCCGATATTGGTTCCGATACTTTTGGAGTGAAACTACCCATAGACGATATTTAAATTTAAAAAAAACTATTATATCAATTATTCATAGTATTCTCCAGAATTGTATTCCTGTCAGGGTGGAAAAGCTTCTGAAACAACATTTAGACCGTGGGACACTAAAACTCTCCACTGAAACCCAGGATATTAATAATAACAATAATGAAACATATTCATACATACCTGTAATCCGATTAAAATGTCTCATTAGAATAAATTCAGATCAATTATACACTAAATATGTAATCAAACAAACTGCATCCTATCCATCAGAGGTGAACCACACTGACTGGCTGATGCCAGAATTTTTAAATAAAAGGCTAATATCTGCCTCATACATCGTCAATTTGATATAATGATGTAACCCTAGACAAGAGCACGGGATTTAGCATGTATTTGTATTTGGCAGAACAGAAAGGCGTGCTTGGAGGTCTGACATTGCTGACCAGGCTGTTATATTTAGCAAATACCAATTCCTAAACTCTCTCTCAGTTAAAGACCCCATGAAATGAAAAATAACTTAATGTACACCTATTCACCAATACAGGCCCCCAAAAATGACAACATTTTTTGATTTCTAGAAATGTGAAATTAACAGACCGTCTCCTTCCGGTAAACAGCACATTTCTGTTGATGACTCATCATGCACTTGAGGGCGTATACAAAAATGTAATCCAATGATAATTGATAACCATTGGAATTATTCCCCCCACCCCCTGCCATTTTTTTCTAGCATGCAACCCCAGTTCAGCTAGCAACATGGGACGAAGGTGTTTTTGGCTGCGCTTCACCTAAAACTCTTTTCCCAGACAGGGGCGACCTCCACAACCGAGTGTAGACTACTGTCCATGTTTGATCTGAGCGGGTTTGACATTGACACGCCCATTTCCTCGATATCTCATTAATATTAAAATAAGTCCCTCCCGCTGACGCTTCCTGCCCTAACTTTCTGTTTCATTCGGAAATACATCAATACACGGAAGCAAATCACGCTCTCTATGCCACATCATGGGGTCTTTAAAGTGCCATGACTGAGGAGCTGTCAGCAATATGCTGCAAGAGTGTGTGTGTGCATGTTTAACAGGGAGCGACTCCAGCTGGGGTCCAGGTACATCCCACATAGAGGTAGTGACGCTATCAAACACACACAGGACTCCTTTATTCACCACCGTGGTAAACCCAGTACAGCAGAGGGGCAGCTGTGTTTATAATGGGGGTGTAGAAAGAGAAATGTAATTTCCTATCTATATGGCTTACAATTACATCTACAAGGACAGTCTGTGTCCTCTGCAACTTCTCATATAAAAACGAATTTGTTTTGCTTATATGTATCTGGCAACTGTCCTTAAAACAGAGTAAAGTCAAGTGTACTACTGTGAGTGTAGAGTGCTCTATTAAAACTTAGTGCCCTGGCAGAAAGCTGGACACACCCTACAGTACAAGAACCAGTCTCTGCCCTCAAAACCACACATTCCACCGCTGCAGTTTGCCTAAACACACACACACACGACTGCAACTCAAGAGTCAATATTATTCCTAGGCTCAGTCGTACAGTGCTGAGTCTGTGAGGGAATTTCATTCAGTGGGAAGGAGGTGTAAAAGAATGAAGGAGCATATCACTCCTCTCCTGGTGTCCCTTCGCTGTCAGCGATATAATCCACTTTAAAATCTTGCTGTTTGTTATAAAGCTTTGCATGGTCTTGCTCCTCAGTATATTTCTGGACTTTTGTGCCCTTACAGCACCACTAGGTCCCTTTGGTCCTCTGATCAGGGGCTTTCTAAGTTAAAACTAAAGGGTGATCACGCTTTTGCTATTGCAGCCCCTAGACTATGGAACAACCTCCCCGAAGTGTGAGATCAGCAGAACACAATGCAATATATATAAATCAATTGAAGACCTACTTTTACTCTATGGCCTTTCAGTGTGGCTGATGTGTTTTACCTACTTTTATGTGCTTGGTCTTTTTGTCTGTTTAGCTTGTTTCTTGTCATGTTCTCTTTTTCTTTTAACCTTGTGAAGCACTTTGTAACAAAG
Organism: Rondeletia loricata; assembly: GCA_900302605.1. NCBI lineage: Eukaryota > Metazoa > Chordata > Actinopteri > Beryciformes > Rondeletiidae > Rondeletia > Rondeletia loricata. The sequence goes on from OMLI01034275.1 coordinate 3,497, forward strand.
TTTTTGGTGTTTAAGGCACTATAAAAAATTAAGTTGACTTGGCTTGACTTAAACATCAATATATTGTTGTCAAATTAATTGTGATAACTTGGTATAATTACTGTAAAGAAATGAGACCATGGTCGAGACGATTGGCAGCGTCTATCTCACACTAGTGGTACTATCAGTGCTCGTGTTTCTCTACATTAAGACCACATTTCCCATAAACTCCTTTGCTTCTTGTCATGAAGAGGATGTTTCTACTTGTCCCCCCTCCCCCTTCCTGGCATCACTTCATGTCCGTTTGTTTTCTCTTTGATTTTACTGAAGAGGATTAACATGTTAGAAGGGATTTTTCCATCGTCCTTTCACTCCTTCCACCATCTGCCATTGCCAGAAACTTAGTTCAATTTGCACTGGAAGAACATCGCCCTCTCATGTTTTGTGCCGTAAAGCAATCCAGCAGATTTCCCGCCAAATTCAACCCAGTGGCACACAATGTAAAATGCAGCGTAGAGGCCGGTAGAGGCTGCCAATCTTCTCAGCGATGGTCTTGTTTGTTTATAATAATTATATTAACATCTCAAAATTAAGTTAAACTGTGGTAATGATTTGTTGATGTTAAAATACTAAACATAGCACCTTTAAAAGAGGCGGCAGTGGCTCAGGAGGTAGAGCCCTCGCCCAGCAACCGGAAGGTTGGTGGTTCGAGTCCACATCCTCCTGGGGAAAAAATCTGTCGTAGTGTCCTTGAGCAAGACACCTAACTCTAATTGCTCCCGTTGAGCAGGCTGGCGCCCTGCGTGGTTGCCTCCGCCAACGGTGTGTGAATGGGTGAATGTGAAGCAAAAAAAACCTGTAAAGCGCTTTGGATAAAAGCGCTATATAAATGCAGTCCATTTACCATTTACCATAAAAGTGTGGGTCCTCTGCAGATTTTACCTGCTGCTTGTTGCCTTTGCGTGTGAGCATGACAAACTGCATGGTGTCAGAGATGTCGGCATCTCCATCCCCGGAGCATGCTGGTCCGGGGCCTCCCTTCCTCAGCTGGCTCTTCAGCTGCAGGGGAATGGCTACGTCCAGCTGGTGCACTTTCACCGCCTCGCCGCTACGCTGCTGTAGAAACAAACACATGTCAAAATCCCTTCATCCTTCACAGTAAGAGTCAACCTGGTATCTTAAGATGAAAGTTTAATGATCCCCAAGGGGAAATTGGGTTGTTGCAGCAGCAAACGGTAATAGCACACAGCAAAGAAAATAATAGAATTAAGAATAGAGCAAATGGAGGGTATTTACATGAACACATTACATTATAACATAATACAACCGAATCAGTGTTATCCACTTCTAATATGATGGATATGGTGCAGTTTGATTGATTACATATTTATTTTAGAATTGATCAATACTACACTGGTTGTCTATGGGGAACCCTCAACTTGAATTGATTCCAATGACACATTTTGATCGGATTCCATTAATTAGTATGCATGAATATGTTTTATTATTATCATCCTGGGTTTCAATAGAAAGTTTTAGTTTCCCATGGTCTAAATGCTGTTTCAGAAGCTTCTCCACCCTGACAATAAAAAAAATCTGGGGGAAACACTGGAGACATGGAATTTTTTGGCATCAAAATAATGGCAATCGGCATCTTCAATCCAAAATATCGCTATCGGCCTTCAAAACACACATTGGTCAATCCCTACAACATACTAAGTAAAAATCTCTATATGAAAAACATGGAAAATGTATGAATTACAGCATGTATGAGCATGTACAAAAAACAATCTGAAAATATACCCAAAATATATCAAGATGTGGTATATGCAATATATAACAAATGGAGAAAAATATGACAATATGAGGAAAGCAAATGTGAATTTACAGTTTATAGACCGGATGTGTTGTATTCGCATTTTAGCCCACAGATGAGTATGAGGAACTATGTCAGCATACCTGCAAGTTCTCCAGCATCATCTTATCCAGAGCCTGGATGAAGTCCTCGTCCTCGGCGCAGGCCACATGCTTTAGGCCGCCGCCACGGATGGTCACCTCCTATGGAAATGCAGAGGATGAGCGCAACCAATACATACACACACTCAGAAAAATCTGAAGAGGTCCATCTCAAAACACTATGCATCCATTTTGGGACAAAACTATGACCTGAAATTCATCATTTAATATCTCTCAAATCTAGGGAATCCAGTCTGTAAAGGCTACCAACCTCCTTCAAAAAGCACCAGAATCTGTTTTCATGTTGTGTTATCAATTTGTATGAGTGGGTGTTTTCCCCCCCAAATGGTGTACCATCTCATTTTGGAGCAAAACTATTCATATCGACATCGACCATCTTACATTGTTCTCCTCGTCGGTCTCATTTTCTTTATTTGAGTCGGTCAGGTAGTCAGTGTTCTCCTCCTCCTCTTCCTCCCTCTCCTCTTCCTCGTTCTCATTCTCAGAGCCTTCCTGGAACAAACAGAGTTAGATAGATAGATTTATTTGACAAAACAGATCTATGATTCTGGGTTTGATACAGTATAAGGTGTGACAACACAAAGTAGGGTTAGGCCAATATATCGGTTTATCGATATATTGGCACATTCATTCTAATGTGCCATTCTGATCAGATTCTACACAATTATGCATGAATATGTTTTATTAGTATTTGTGGCTGACCAGAGACATCAATTTCACTGTGGTGTGGAAGTATTTTAATCTACCGCTTCGGGGGTATCAGTTTGTGAAATCTGCAATGAAACCTGCCTCACCCTGCCCTAAGGAGCTGCTAGGCCACAATGGAGAGTTTTAGTGTCCCATGATGGTCTAAATGCTGTTTCAGAGGTTTTTCCACTCTGACAAGAATACAACTCTGGGTGAAAGAATTATATATCAGGCATAGTCAAATTGATTTACAGAGGCAGTTTCAGGAACATAGTTTCAACACACATATTAATGTGCCACGTTATTCTGAGTGTGATGTCAACATGTCGATCTACCGGCACAAACATTAGAGGGAGAGTGGACAGACAGGATGTATGTTTTTTTTTTTTGAGTTAGTTCATTACAGCGATGGATTCTGACACTCACTTCCTCCTCGTGTTCGTTCATTTCACTCTCGTTGCCCGACTGCTCCTCCGTCTCCGCCCCTCCCTCTTCATCATCATCACCGTCATCATCTTCCTCATCCAGAACGTCCCCCTCACCCATGGCGCTGGAACAACGGCCATCCTTCTCCATGGCTAGGCCTTCATGAACACACACATTAAGACATGTTAACACACATGGGGTGAGAGGGCAGGGGGAAGAAGTTGAAGCTCTTTGAGAGAAGAGAGGAAAACTTTATTCCATAACACTATGTTGACTGTAATGCTCTACAGGAATAATGGTCATGTTCTCAACAGGCTTTAGATGCAATAATCAGATTACACACAGAGATGGTTATGACAGATTATATCATAAACTACTCCAAGTATGCCCAACCCGGGTGAACGGCTTTACTCAAACAAAAGCTTCAGTTATAAATAAAAAAATTATATCATGAGAGAAGGCATGAGGAAATTACTGTTTCATTAAAAGGGTGCGTCTGCATTACAAACCAACCAAGACGATGAGTACAAGACCAATTACAGAGCCTAATTACATGAGAGTGGTGACAGAGGAGAGAAATGAAGTCAGGTAGGCATGCTGAAGTTGAAGATCAGGTCTTGTGTGGAATGCCTTATCCTGGTTAAAGGATGAAAGGTAAAACAATGGGGCCACTGTTTAGCTTGGGGGCCTCCATCTCCCTCATCAATCACTCTCCCTTTTATTCACACACAAGCATAAAAGGCAGGCAGGCGTGCGCGCGCACACACACACACACATACATACAAACTCACATGCACTCACTGACAAGTCGCACACTCACAGAGGGTGGAGCTGTGGTTTACTGAAAGCATTCTCTCCACATTCCAGGTCAACACCTTGAAACTGTAAAACAATGCGGTGTGCCTGTGCTGTTATCAGGCTGAACTGTGCAGACTGTTTGCGCTGTGACTGGATTACACCTGCTACAGGAATGCTTCCCTCTTCCTCTTCTCTCCTTCTGCTGCTACAGCCACCCGACTCTAGCTTGCTCATCTTCTGCTTTGCACCCTTCATTCTCAACTGTCTCTCCTTTGCTATGCCTTCCAGTGCTGAAAATTCACGGTACACTCAGCAGCAGCCAAGGTACCTCGGTATTCATTAAGTGTTACAACATTGCAAGGCAATAAATCACCTTATTAGAAAGAAAACTCAGGTAATAGAAGCAGGTAATAGTTTTATGCTTAGGGTTAGACCAATATATCGGGCCGATATTGGCATTTTAATAAAAAAATCGGATATCGGCCAGTCAGTGTCGTCCACCTCTGATATGATGCAGTTTGTTTGATTATATATTTATTGGGGAACTGATCAATACTACACTGGTTGTCTATGGGAAGACCTTAACCTAAACTGATGCTAATGTGATATTTTGCTAAGATTCCACATAAGTATACATGATTATGTTCTTCTTCTCCTAATTATCATCATCATAACTATTATCTTTATTATTAATCATCCTTGGTTTCAGTAGAGCTTTAGTGTGCCATGGTCTAAACAGGCAACAGCACTTAACACTAATACATTTTCCCCCTTTAACACCTTTAAGAATACAATATAAAAAGGTCCAAATAATATATCAACGTTTGAAAATTATTGGCACATATGCAACCCATAAAATCATCTCAAAATTGGATTTTACTAAAGTTATTATTTAAGATATAACTGTAGATATAATATAATATTAAGATATTTACATTCACAAAAGAGAAAAAATAATTCTAATCTAATCTTTGAAAAAGAAATTCTAATCTAAATCCCAGCACAGTGTTTAAGAATTATTTTTGGTATTGTTTATTAGTTAACAATAGATTTTAGTGGTCAAATGGCATCCACAATAGCCCTAGGCCACAATATTTTGGAAGAAGCAAATGTGAGGAATACCCTGCAATGACATGTAAGGGATAATGTACTGGGAGCAAGTCAGTTCAGGGTGGTAAACAGCAGCATCCCCCTGTCGTGCGGTTATTTTCTCATAACTGACTTGCTCCCAGTGCATTATCCCGCGTATACCACGGCTAACTTGCCAAAGTATTTAATTCACAATCTGTTTGAAGTTTAGAAGTACATTTATTAATGAATCACAACCAACGTCAGTCATCACTGAGAGAAAATAGTGCCTGCTTCTACCAAAATCACTGGGAAAGAGAGAGAGAGAGAGAGAGAGAGAGACTTACGACTCACATAATAGAGGCATTATCCCATTGACATTGTCTTCCTTCCTGCTCATCAGTAGCCGATAGTAAGGTATTTTTGTCACCAGGTGTCGCTAATGAACCGGTCTACTTCCATGAATTAGAAGTGCATTTTACAGTATGGTGTGCACATTTATATTTGTTTGATATTTTAGCTGTGAGCAAATTCTACACGTCTGTTCTCAGGGTTCTCGTTAACAGGGTTATATATAATGCACACCCACGTGACACGTCTCGACCAATTAGAATGACGTATTTGCCCTAGGTGTTCCGTAATTTTTCCGTGCCGTGGTATACAAATAAATAATTAACAGCAGATATATTTGACTTCATTAATTTTAGTTCCCAATTATCAGACCTGAAAATCCTGTATCGTTTGGGCCATGCAGTGTAGGCAGGACTGACAGTTGTGATAGTGTGTGTTAGGTATGTGTGTTTAGATCAGCTAAACCTCTCTGAGATGGATAGACAAGAGTGAAGAGTGATGCAACAGCATCCTCCGCCTACACACTGGGGAATGCAGCTCAGCCGGGAAGACAGAGAGTGGGTGAACCTGAGAGGCTGGCTGCCTGCTACACTTACAGTCATATCCTCCTTTACACATGCAGTAATTGCATGCTTGGTAGACAATTGACAATTGCATGCGTCTGTAAATGTCAGCACGTTGTTGCCAGCGTACCTAGTTTGACGAGCACCTCCCTCTCCAGGTCGGTGACCTGTTTGGTGGCCTCCTCCAGGGAGCAGCTGAGCCTCATCTTGGGCCTGAGCAGCTCCAGGGTGTCACTGATCATGTAGTCAATGTCTATGGGGAACGGGTGGTCCTTGTTCCACACATCTATGCTCTTCTTCCACCAGATGTAGCGCTACAAGGACACACAATGACGTCAGGCAAAAACCTCACCATAGAGGCCTAATCTCCTCCATTGAATTAATGCTGATATAAGCCACAGCCACGCTTTTATGGTTGGGTGTTTCAGTTCAGCACACCCCTGATGATGACCTAGTCGAAACATCGGGTGTTATGCTGGCTCTGTTGCATAAAATTTATTGACAATCTATATCTAAAGAATAACCTCTCTTCTGCATGTGCTTTCCCCATATGTACTACTGATGTTTCAGTTCCACATTTACACACACACAGAGACAGAGAGAGGTTTGTTTGGTTGCTTGTAATGTTGGCAATCTACAAATTGAAGCTTTTCTAATTCAATACAACATAATTTGCATAAAAATACCTGGATGGAAACCGAGCTAAAGAAAGAGACAGAAACAACAGAAAACTAAACATAAGGACTAGAGGTGCACTGGAAGCAGACATGCCTGGAAGTAGATGAGGAAACAGTCCAGCTTCCTTTTGCTGGAGCCTCGGTCAAAGTACTGGCCGCAGGTATCCAGTAGGGTGCAGACCAGCCGGATGCGGAAGAGGTGCTCTGGCGGGTCCAGAGGGCTGGGGCTGCCATCCTGGTTCACCCCGAAGGAGATGAAGGAGAAGAGGGTCCGGAAGATGACTGCTGACTCCACCATGCGATAGTTGTAGAGCTCACCCAGGAACTTGGCACTGCTGATACGCCGCTGGTTGAACTTGGGCTGGTTGACCTGGGAAGTGTGTGTGTTATACAGATAGATCAATGGGAAGCCCTTGACATGAAATTAACCAATTCAAATGAGACATTTTGATTGAATTCCACACAAATATGCATGAATATGTTTTTCTTCTTCTTCTTATTATTACCCTGGGTGTCACTGGAGAGTTTTAGGGTGTGATCACATCTGCAGTTTGTTTTCTTTGGTCTGAACCATAGTGGAAAAGTTTACTTTGTTGCATTTTTGTATTTAGTTTGTTTAGGTTCACACTGCCCGTCTCCTTATACCCATAAAACCTTGCGTTTTGGGGTTGTTTCCTGTAGTTGGTTAGGATACGTTCTCACTCCTAACGAACTGCACCACAGTTCTCTTGGAAGAGGACTGAGACCCGCATTCAGGTGTCTTGGTGTGGTTAATTGGTGCCACCCGAGTTTCAATGGCATTGTTCTCACCTGCTAAACGCTCCTGTTTGAATAAACCGCTCTTAATGTCCCATGGTCTAAATGTTTCAGAGGCCTTTCCACTTGGCCAAGAATAAACAGTGAATACTTTTATTTATTTATTTATCTGTTTATTTATTTATGGCATGAAAATGGTCAAACTTAAAGATATTGAATATTGGCTATCAGCAGTTTCAATCCAAAAATATCGGTATCGGCCTTCAAAAACCCATGTTGGTTGAACCCTAGTGTGTTGGGAGTGAATTGTCATGGGGGACGTGTTGGGGTGGAGGTGGGTGGTAGACAATTTATTTAAAGGGAGATGTACAGTATGCGTGTTCATCATGTGTGCTCATCAACATTTCACCATGTGGTCCTGCTGTTGTCAGAACCTGAGGGGCAATTTCACTTATGTGAAACCTTAAGAAGTGTTGTGCAAAGCCACGTGACATCTAAGGAAGAGTCATGCAGCGTTCTCACATGGCTCACAACATGTAGATATGGTTCATAATAATGACAGTAGCAAGATGTTACTTCATCTTCATACTACAGTAAAAAATGTCAATCAAGATTAGCGCCTACTTTTCTTTGCGTTCCTGTCCTCTCCCTGTTCCTTCTTCACCTCAACGCCTAACAAACCCTCACCATCCTGGACTTACCAACCTCCCTTATCACCAGTAAAAAATACCAAATATCAATAGCCTCTTTCACACATGAATCCCATAACATTGGCGGATTCGTTTTTTCGGTTAAGGTAGCAGTTTCTGTCTTCACATGCCTTACTGCCTTTTTAACGTAACGTTACCATTCACACAACGCTGGAAATACAGGTAAATTACGCTGTTGTCATTTACCTGAAATTACATTGAAACTTTGCACCGGAGTAACTGCAGTTTGAAAACAAGGTGGGTGAAGATGCTTGGCACAGTGCTATGCTGCCAGTTATGCTACTCATGTGGAGCTCTCTTATTTTTTCACGTCTGTCCAATTCCAAATTTTTGAACAATCCTTCGTCAAAAAAGTTACAGCCCATTGTATGGTGGTTTGTATTTCCCTCCTACATGCGGTCTTTACACGGCACAGCTGGCGGAATAAACTCATCACCTGAGAACTTTGTGATTGGCTCACAGTTGGACAACAGAGCATCCTACGTCAGAGCGTCCCTAACGCACATTGTTCACACATACGGTCGATACGGAACTTTACCAGTAACGTTCCAACATCTTGAGCAGGGAAATTGCAGGAACTGATTTGACGGCATTTCGATACGGCTCCATTCACACATGACCCCAATGCTGTTACATTAACGGAACAGGCTGCATGTGAGAAAGGGGCTAATGACTGATACTCAAGTATCAATGGATCATATTATCAGTTGAGAATCCCAAACACAGATACCCCATTATTTTCCCCATTTCCTCCCCTTCCCCTCCTCACCTCCATGCCCAGGCGGATGTCCTCCAGGACGCCGTCCACCACGTGAATGCCCACATCCTCCTGGTAGGCCACCAGGCCGGCCAGCAGGTTTGCCACACAGTGGATGCTGTTGTACTTGACATTCCAGATGTTGACCATGCAGCAGATCAGGTAGCTCTTGATCTCGGGGTCCTGCCAGGGAAGCTTGCGCATCTGCCTCAGCACCTGGGGAAGGATGGGAGCGTAACAAATACAGATTCTGTATACTTCAAGGCTTTCCCATATAATTATTATACTTGGGCGGCCCACATAGGTAAATTAACAGACGCCCAAGTACATTTTTATTATATTTATATTGGGTGCTATGATGTACTATGCTAGCATTCGAACTTGGTATTTCTCATTAATGACGTTTATGAAAAAAAAAGATTTCATCCATGTCAGCGAACTACAACAACCATAATTCGCCTATGATGCAGCGCATAGTTGGTGCTCCTTTGTGTCGTGCTTTGTCTGTGCTGACATGAACTGAATAGAGACAAAGTTTGAAACGTAGCCTACACCATATGTAGAGGTAAACCACACATTTTGGTTCACAAAACTAGCGCTAGTTAAATGGGGGTATAATTCTGAGCTAATATTAAAGAGTAACTAAACCCCAGAGTTTGGGCTGAAGTGTGCCTACTCTGGAAATTCAAAAAATGCATCCAGACCATGAAAATAAAAGTATAAATATGGGCAGGGCTAGCGGGGCTAAGACACGGCCAGTCACTCCTCCGTGACCTGAATTAGCTTCTTGAGGACCACAGCACCGTGGTAAATAAGAATATGTGTGCGAGTATGTTGTAAAGAGAACAGGAAATGGTCGGCATGGAAAAGCCAATTTGAAATGATCAGCACAAGAATTGCTAGTTAATTACTGGTTAGTAAAGTAACATACTACAATCTCTCTAATCATATCAGGTAGTGTACCTTCTCTGTGGTGACCTTGGACAGGTCCTTGTAGAGCAGCTTGCGGATGTACTCCTGCAGCGGGGGTCTTTTCTTCTTCACGGTCTTCTCCATGGGTGGGGGATTACAGTAGTAGTAGGCGTTCTCCACCATGGTCACGTAGCGCGCATCCAGATGCTGTGCCTGCTTTTTACGCATCATTTGCTCCTGGGACACCGAGAGAAATTGACAAAAATATCCAAAGTTTCTATGAAGACTAGGGTTTACAAAAAAATAATCTATTTTCATATTAATATGGCTCAAAAGAACACAGGCATTTTTTATTCTGAGTATCCTTTTCATATTTCACTTTTTCTGTACATATGGTAACTATATCTGGGTAAACAGCTAGTAATGCACATATCCAAATCTACACATTCGATACTACATTATCTGCAACTATAAATGTAATATATTTGAAAAGGTGAATGGGTTTTTGCGATGCATGTCTGCATGCCTAGACACTTTCTGTACATATGGCCTTCTGTAGCCCTGCAAATGTGAATAAAACAAAAAATTTGCACATCCTGTATATACGTTGTAAATTTTAATATTAGTTTTCTTCATATTCCCATATTCTATCTCATTTGTACTAGCGGAATACCCGTGCAGTGTATTGAGTGTAAATGTTGCGTTTTCTCTACCAGGGTGCAGACTTATTTAATAAAAATAATAAGTACCGGTGTATGTATTCATTGATATTATTATTCTATCATCATGATCACCTCTAGATGTTAGAATACAGTTTTGTTGGAAATATTCATGTTCTTCAATTCCACATCGACACCCCATCAAGCATTGTTCATGGAAAGTAATGGTATTTCAATAAATAAGTAAATAAATAAAGTAAGTTTTTTCAGATCAGAACGGTGCATGTGTGTGTGTGTGTGTGCGCGCGCATAGCGCATAGTGACGTCACTATGGCCAAATAAGGGCATAGTGGCAGGGCTCTTTTTTCACCATCCTCCCGGAACCGGCCCGAAATACAATTTAAGCCGTCCCGAAATGAATGTGGACCATCCCGAATGTTTTTCTACATTATCATTCGTTAAAACCATTCAAAGTTACCTTTAACTACAATAAGATGAGTGTTTTTTGAGGGCTTTTATTTTGTAACGCAAATACTGTGATTATTGGACAATTATTATAATTTTTGGACAAAATACAGTGGGCTGCACGATT
>OMLI01034279.1:0-12227 GCA_900302605.1 Rondeletia loricata
AAAATATGGGAGAGATAAAGAAAATGATAAAAGGAAAAATCCAAACTAAAAAAAAAAGAATAATAAAAAACAGAAAAAGAAGGCAAAATATGTTCAAAGTAAAAATAAAATCTTGTCAGGCAAATGTCAACGTAAAAGGAATAAAGGGACAATGAGACGGGCATGTGTAATAATGAAGCAAGATGGCTACCCTGGTGCGATACCTGGAGACGAGGACTGGGTAATGTTTGCAACTGGTATTGATTTGAAGCATCAACATTTTACTCAAGAGAACATAAGTTTTACTTGTGCTGAGGGAATCAACCTAGTATGGTCTGATTTTATTTAGGAAAGTTTTCTGTGTATGTTACGCGGAACATTATTCACCCTATGGTGTAATGAAATGTGCTTTCATTCAACAACGAAAGGTATCAAAAAAAGTATTTTAGAATGGGTATTGAATTTAAAGTCAGAACCCGTTTCAAACGATCTCCAAAAATACCCAGCCTTACTTAACTCTACGTGCCGTTTATCTGTCCTGTAGTGTGGTATAAGGGAGTAGAGTAGGGTATCTGACACCGACTGGTTCAACTTAGCCTGTACTCAATACTCTAAACCTGAGACTTGAGTCCAATAGTCAATGCCAATCGTTAGTTTCAGCCTGCTTGCAGTTCCAGATGGGAAGGGATTAACACATCCATTTTCCATTTTATTTTCAGGCACTGAGCTGAGGCTTTTTCACTATGAGTGAGCAGGTTGGGGCTCAGGATCACACTTAAGGACACCTCAACAGGACACATGGCTGTTGTGGACATCAAACCCCTGACCTTCCAGTTATGGGACAGTCTCTCCACCCTGCCGTCCATACCAGGACCATTCCGATACTGTCATGTACAGACACAGAAAATTAAGCTAAATCAATATTTTCAGCATTGATTTTCATTGCTAGTTTAATTGATTAAACTTTCTACCAGTCATTGCCTTGTCTTGGTGGCAAATCATATCCATCTGGCCCCTAATAAGTAGGCTAAAACAAACTATAAAAAGTATTTGCAAATTTGCAATCTTTGAAGCAGAAATCTCATAAGCTAAATTAGTTTAAGCTTAAAACAGGCTATATTATTTCTCAGTATGAGTAAGCAGGAAAGTAGTGGAGTGACTTGTAATAGTATAAAAGCTTTCCAACACAGCGGCTGCTTTTTTATGTGTGAAACATATTAAAACCTACACATCTGTGAACTTCCTAAATCTAACTCAAAGCCTCTCCCTTCTAATCTGTGCCAAGCTCTTAGAGCTTGTGCTCGTCGAGAGAGTGTGCTGTGCAAGGACTGATAAAACGTTTCACTTCTCATCCAGAGTTTGGCATTATACGGTTAAAAGGACATGTATGAAAATATTTCCTCTATCTCTTCCGATGCTCTTGTGTGAGAATAAATTCCCTCCATCTTGGGGTGACCAGCCCAGTTCATTATTACAGTCTTGTCTGTTATGTAAGGTACCAGAATAATCAAAAACAAAAGGAAATCATAGCAGAAAAAAACATTCCACAAACAGCAACTCAGGAGACGAACTCAAAACGAAGCCCATGGAAAAAAAACAAAATGCAGCGTGTTCTCATTCCACAACAAGGGCTGGAGAAATAAATCATGAACTGAAGGATACTGGGAAATGAATTTCTCTGTAACCCAGGTGACTCAAAAGAAAGAACCACAACAACAGTTAAGGTTCAAAAATGACAACTCATAAGAAAACATGAAAAAAATAGGATACTCAGCATAAACGGAAAATAAGAACCACAAATACTGTCTGCATCATACGTACCTGGCTCCCACAAATACTAACTTTTAAAGACTTTCTTACCACCAGCACCTGACTGCAGAGCGTGCTTACTCCACAGGCAGTGAGCCGTAACACTTTCCCTCTCAAAGACATTTGAGTCAGACATTTCAGATCCAAAGCTAGCCCCATCTTCGAATTGTTGACAACACCTTTGTATTTGAGCTATCACGATGTCGGTTTTGGACCCATTTTGGGTTATTGGAAGGGAGAGAGTTGGCTCTGTGCTGTAGCCAGGACTGTTTTATTCTCTTGTATCTTTTGGGCCGGAGGGTCCACAAGACTGTGAGAGGGGAAGCCGTCAGGGGAAAACCTATTCCCGTAATATTCTCTGCTTCTGAACTCGCCCGAGTACACAGACATCGTTCCGTGTTTAACAATTTGTTAAAATAAATCCCATTTCATAGCCCTGTGCCTATGTATCATGGTGAAGCTCACTGCCATTTTGAGAATGCCAAGACACAAGAACAGGGGGTAGCAAGACAGAAAGCTTGTACTGCTGAATTCATAAAAGTTTAATGATACTGTTCTGACTGCGGTGGCGCTTTGGGTAGGAGAGCAGCTTTAAAAACAAACAAACAAACAGGGGTTTGGACTATGAGAGGCCTCCTCTCTGTCAAGAGATATAGGACTGGATGTTCCAGCACACAGCAAACAGGACAGAGGACCACAGCCACAGTCTCCAAACCCTTCTCTGTGTATCCAATGGGTTTATTTACTTACGGTCTTACTGGATTTTGAGCCTTTCAGCTTCTTTTCCTGCACTCATATTGTATTTGCAAACTCCCCATGTCAAGAGTTCAGTTCTCAATCTTTGCGGTGCGGAAAAGGGCTGTGAATCTGACAGGGGCTGGGCTATCACACTGCACAGGCCTCCTCACGCCTGATACGGGCTTAAGACGGGCCGGGGCACAGCTTTAGTAAAGTGCATATCCCATGAAGGCCAATGGTGGGATTATGGATACTAGAACTATACCACAACAAAAGCAGAAACTCAGCTAATGCTTCACTTGTGGGTCTTTTGAAGCTTCTCTGAAACAGTTTCTGAATGCTATTTGACAAATAATTAGTCATGTCTGTATTCACATCCTTCTGTTTGACGTTTAAGTCTGTTGTGATGTGACTGGGAGCTCTGGGTAAAGTCTGCCATGTTAAATACTGGTGGCATACCTCATCATTATGACTACTTTCAGATGAAAACTGGTTTTAGCGTGACATCTTCAATGGACACAATGTCTGCACATCATTGCTAACAGCTAAGCTACACAGGCCATTACTCAACGCCTGTTGTCAACTCTTACATTGACACAGATTGCCAGTGCTTTTAGTATCAGAGTATAAGTACATTTGCCTTGCATTTTCAACATCAGTTTCGAATGACAGGATGTTCGTATTTGTAGATCATTAAGGAATTAATCCCTGTCGATGCCAAATGGTCGTGCTGGGGCTCATACAAATACTCCAATATATCTAAAAACCTCCCGCAATTACAGTAAGTGGGGGGCTAAACTGCTTGTTTGGCTAAATACAGAGGATTTAGAATCTGCCACTTTAATTTGAGAGATAAAGCTCAACTGGCCACTGCCAGCTTCTAGGTATAATCTAAATGTGTAACAAAGCCTGACAATCCAGGGGCCTGGCCCATAGCTCATCGGCAAAGCATGAAATGAATTCTGACGCTATGAAATGGGATTGTTATCTGCCACTCTAGGGCCCTGCGGTCCCCACTAACACCCACCCCCAGGGTCCATCTTGGGTCCCGTTACCACGCCTTGCGGCCGGGTAGCAGCAAGAGGGACGCTGGGAGCCCTCCCGGCTCTCTGGTTGTGGACCCGGCCCGGCCACGTCTGAACGATCTCACAAAAACGGTGTCTCAATCTGGTCTGACTAGAGCGGCATATCCCATGAGGCCTTGCTTCTGAATGAGGGCCACTGTTGCCAATCACACCCGATGAAAAGATATTCTCAACCCGCTGTAATAACGACCAAGAGGTCTCATAAAAATGATTGAGGTGCTCCTTCAGTTGAGGAAGTTATTTGACATAATTTGCAATGGAGCAGTGGAGGCGTGGGTGAGGATGGAGATCTGGGAGAGAATTATAATTTTCTGCAGTGACTTTTCACGGGTTCTTGGCAGAGTGGTCCCCATGACAATAGCCCCTGGTACTGCTGCGAAGACTGAGCACAAACTTCAACACTGCAAACATTTTGTACCAGAGACAATGGACAACAAAGCAAACAGGGAAATCATATTGTCTATCTTTCTTTTCACTCAGCGGCAAAGGGTTTCAGTCTGCCAGATAATGCAAGAGGTTCCAATCCAGGTTGAAATGGTTCTGTAGCTCAGTGAGTAGAGCATGGCACTAGCAACGCCAAAGTTAGGGGTTCGACACCAACCCATACTAAAATTGTATGGACTCATGGTACGGTAACGTGCTTTGGATAAAGTGTCCACCATCTGGCGTACATCAAATTTGACTTGTTGTCATCTCTCGCTTCATTTGTGCTATCTTGTTTTAAATGCCTTACAAAATACATTTGACGTGACATGAAATGCTCCGTGTGTATCATTTTCGTTTGTGTCTTGTGTTCCAGCGGTCCTTCCCTACCATGTTATTAATGCTCAAATATATCAGAGCCTGAGCAGCTGGTCCAGTCAAGCAGCTGGGAAATAAGGCTTCCTCATTATAGTGTGTGAGATTGTGTGTATGTGTGGGGGGACATCTGTGTGTATATGTCTAGCAAACCCATGCTGCTCCAATGAGGTGTGTTTTTTTAATGACAGGGCCTGGCAGTGCCACACCAAGGTAATTGGATTTTCACACACAGACAATTTTGACCCCCTACCCCAAATTCTATCACTGCCAACAGAAAGCAGCGTTGTCTTCAAGCTAGCAGGCCTTGTGTTTATGTGTGTTCAGGTGTGTGCTATGTACCCTGTGTTTTCCCATAAGGCAGGCAGCTTCAATTGACTATGCTGCACCGCACTGAGGAGACATTTAACTTGAGCTACATATGTTGCAAAGCTCTTCGTCGGCTCACCGAGACGTCTGGAGATGCTACTATTCCTGACATGATGTATGAGGAGCCAAACCACAGACATGTCAGATGAATATTTAACCCGTGTCACGTATAAAGACTGCACATTCAATTCTTCAATTCTCTGTTGGGGTTTTCAGAAAAAGGCACGTAGCAGGTTGAATAGATGAATCTGTGCGGGTCATTGACAGGTCTTTGCTAGACATTACGGCAGACTGGAGCCCCTACACCAAAAACAACCACTTACCTCAGAGTATCCAACAGATCAAGTTATGTGTTGCGTTGTGTTATGGGAACCTTTTCGCTTTGTCTGCCTGAGTCTGTGATCTTCCTGACCTCGGTGGTGAGAAACCATCGGCTTTTCCTCACACCTGCTTGAGGAGGGACTCACCATGAAAACAAGAACAGCACCCCGTTGTCTGAGAGAGGCCTGAGCTGAAACCATAGAACTAGAATGGATAGAAAATATCCACATTCTTGAATGGCCCATTTGGCTGTTAACCCTAAGATGACTGCTAGAGAATACTTGATAATGTTGTCATGGAAATGAGCGTTGATATGGGTCATGAGCCTTGAGAAATGTACATGTTACCATGGCAGAAGCATAATTTCACTCAGCATCCTAAAGGCTGTTGTGTTGTAATGTCCAGCTTTCTAAATCCGATGCTCTCTCCGAACATGTAATGACACTTATTTCCATTGCAACACTATCAAAATTCTATAGTGGCCATCTAAGGTGTGTGAAGGATAACATGGTAAACGAGACATTACCCTTTCTATCCACTACATTTCTATGGATGAAGTCCCTCGTTTCAAGCAGAGACTTGGAAAAAGGCCTCCGGTTAGACTTACTCTCACCACTATTTGTTCAATGGGTATGTCAATGCTATCTCTAGGTGCTGCGCTGCTTGCTGTGCTGTGCTGTGGTGGACTTGGGTTTGTGCCGGAACCCAACAGAAAGAGGAAAATAGCAGCAAGCTACTGTCTGGAGTGATGTCAAAGCGATATGCCTTCGGATAACCCAGAAACTAATGGAAATTAATAAATAAATAAAAGATCTAACTCAAAACTTTTTCAAAAGACAACAAAAAAGGAGGGAGGACACAAAGTAAGCGAGGTGATGTCAAGCCATTCCGAGGAGAGCTTTTGTTCCGTTTCACTGGGGAACAAGTGACAAAGAGAGAAAGAGAGAGAGTGAGAGAGAGAGCAATGGAAAGATAGAAAAAGAGAGAGGAGTGTATCCGATCCAATCCGCTTGCAGCTTACCATTCGAGAAAGCAATGCAAAAACAGAGGTAAGGGACTCACAAACACACATCCACAGGTGAAGATGCATACACACACTCGAGAGACGCAGGGACAGAAATGGGTTTGGATGGACATATAAGGTAGATTCATGCCTGGAGTGATCAAGGATCAAGGGTGCAGTGGTAGGTTCTCAACAGCACCCCCAGTGGGTAGGAGGGAGTGTTGCATGCAACTGGCGCTCTCCTCAGTGACTCTGCACTGTCTGTGTAGCTCTGCCCCCCCCCCAGCAGTAACAAAAAGATCTGTGAAGTGGTTGTCCCAAAGCCCCCGCACCCATGAGGTGGGGGTACAGCCAACAAGTTGCACTGGTAGAAACAGAAAATGTGTTAAAAGAAGTCTCCTCCCACTGCCACGGCTTTCCTATGTCCCAGTCGAAGTTCTCTGGTTCAAACCTCTCACGTCTAACAGAGGACAGCCATTTTGACGCCGAGGGCAGCCATTTTGACAATGAATGTATACATATGCAATTATCTTTTTACACAATTTGTGGTTTTCAATATTCCCTATCACCAGGATCCACAACAGCTAGCTCAGATCCACCCATAATCCCCATAAATCCAGCTACATTTTCTACGTTCTTTAGCGTTAATGTATTGAACCTCAATATACAAAGTCAGCGTTCATCTTTGTATGCTATGTAAACCCAAAGGACGTCCGGAGACTGCATTTGATACCCTGTCAGCTCAACAGTCCCTCAGCTAGTATTGGATATTTGATTGGTTAAGCTGTCCATGCTTGCTTTCTCACCAGCTTGTACTACTGTGTGCTATGATGCCACTCCTGTTATTCTTAGCTGGCTTGTTTAAATAATTCAGTTGTGTTCCTGCCATTTGTAAAATAAAATATCAGTGCCGTGCCGATCTGCTGGAATTAATTCAGGGGGTGGGCCTATGAGTACTTTTGGTGACTGCTGATAGGAGGGCTTTTCTGTCTGTCCTCTGATGACTAAACCCGCCCCCAAATCCCTCATCCACAATCTACAGTAAATACAGTTTAGAAGAAAGCCTTGGCAGTCATAGAGGAGAATTTACATTTTTTGTGTCTCTGTCGCGTGGGAGAAAGTGCACTTGCTGTTGACAAAAGAAAAGCAAATATGAACAAGAGTGAAAGGGAAATAAAGAAACTGCCAAAATTGTCAGTCCACATAGATTTGATTTGTTTGACAATGTTGGGTACACTCATACATATTTGGCACTGGAGCCAAGGTAGAAAATAAGCAAATCAAAATGTAAAAAGGTTATAAACCATAGTGACTGTAGCCCTTTGCAGCTTCAATTCAACCTCTACTCTCCACAAAACAAATAGTTCATCGTGTAAATGTCATTTTCCATGAGGTAGAAAACAATATGTTGTCACCTTGAAGTGTTTGGTAAACAAAATCAATATCAATCAAGTGCAAAAATATGAAACCACATGTTTTTAGTAAGGGTTCAGCAACACATAATTAAGAGAGTCGGTCATATAGTTCAGCAGTTCTGAATCAGCTTTGAACCCTGAGTATGTCTGAGAAAAACACAGTCATAGTTCAAAGGTGATGATAAAGTTGACATCAGAGTAAAGCAAGGTTACAGCCTGGAGCCAGAAGGAAAAGTCACATCACCTCATTACAATTCACTTCAGTTAAAGTCCACAAAAGCATAAAGACACTTAACTGCTTAATTGGGGAAACCCCTGTTAGCCCACCCACAACCCACAAAGAGAACAGGAGAGAAGAGCGAATAAAGGGCTACATACTGGCTTGCAAGGTCTTCTGGGACATGTCATTGGTGAAGGCTCCGATCCCTTTGTTAGAGATGGCCGCCAGAGAGAAGTAGTACTCTGTGTTTGGACGGAGACCCTCCACGACATACGAAGACGAGGGCCCGAATGTTTTCTTTATCTGCTGGTGGAGGAAAAGGTTGGCGATGTCTTAAGTCTTGTGTAAAGTGCTACTCTATTTATACTGGAAATGGGATGTTGGATCCTAAGGAGTTGCCACACGTCTGTCGATGCAAATTAAACTGACTCAATGTATGAAAACCAACATTTTACCTGGGTACCAAAACTGCTCTCTTTGTAGCGAAGCTCGTAGCTGATGATTCCTTCCTTGTCGTAGGCAGGTTCCCAAGTCAGTTCAATGCTGGTGTCAGAGACAGCACCGACCTGGAACTTGGTTGGCTGACCGGGGACTGACACAGCAGAAAACATGAAATCATTTAAAAAAGTGAATTCCACCAAATTTCCTCAAAGATAAACCCCCATTTTAGGTTTAGATTTTAGGCATTTAGCTGATGCTCTTACCCAGAGCTAGATTGCCAAGATCATTGTAACAGTGATGCTCTGGATAACCTAAATTCCTAGATTGCCAACATTACAAGCAACTGCCAATAAGGAGCACAAGGGCCCGCGCCACAGTGCCCTGACAATAGACGTAACAATTATCCAGCATCCCAATCCCTCTTCACATTGTTGTCCTTTATTACCCCAAGTCCTTTATTGCCTACAGTTTCAACCAAGTCGACAAAACCAATTCTAAGAGATGGACTCTCTGAATCCTTACCTCCTTGCAGCACTTTGACGTGGATGGGCTCTGAGAAAGGTCCGTCACCCACAGAGGTGAAGGCCAGGACTTTGATGGTGTAGGTCTCTGAGGCCACCAGGCTCTGGATAGTGGTGATGATGCTGTCCTGGACATTGTGGATCTGCCAGAGGCTCATGGGCTGGGAGTCGTCCATGGTGTAGTAAACCCGGTAGCCCTTGATCTGCCCATTGGGCTCCTCAGGCTCCTCCCAACACACCATCATGGTGTTCTGGGATATGATCCGGGCCTGGATGTTCCGTGGAGGGCTGGCGGGGGCTTGTTCGCCAGTCCGGGTCTCTACCGGCTCACTGGGAGGACCCTGGCCGATTGTGTTGAAGGCTGAGACGCGGATCTCGTACTCTGTGTTGGGATAGAGGCCGCCGATGCTGTAGCGTGTGGTGGTGATGCCATCCATGGTCTCGAACTTGCTTTCTGGGGACTTGGCCCGGTACTGGATGATGTAGTAAGTCACTGGGTCTGGGTTGCCTGAGTCCCAGGTGATGGTGACACTAGTGGCGGTGGTCTCAGTCACCACGGGGGTACCTGGAGGTTTGGGGAGAGCTGACAGGAGAGGAGGTAAAGGGAGGTGTTATCATTTATCTTGAGAGCGACTGATTGAACAACTTTGCAGCAAAAAAGGCAACAAGTGTTTATCTTTTTCAATTGACCCTATCTGGTGAGGGTGAGAAACTTTACGCCTAGCATTAACATTCATCCTTAGTGATTGGATTGTAATTGGACAGGGCTAAAATGTTTTAAGGTGTAAATGCATCCAAGACACACTTAAGATCCAGTCATCCAAAACATCTCCAGAGGTGTTCAGAGATGCATTTATGCACATTCACAACAAAGTGTAAATTAGTCTCCAATCCACATATAGGAGCTACGTAAATGGAAAAAATCTTTCATGTGGATTCAACCAGGAAGCATATGCAAAACAACCAGGCATATGCAGCTTGGATAGCAACATATTACAAGAGGAAGTGATGTGTGTGACAATCTGCATGTTGGCAAGGGAAAGATAAATTGGATCTGAACGTGTATACTGGAGACATATCTTAGGTGTATGAACATTGTAATAAACAGCAATTAGCTCTTACATTTGACCGTGATCTGTGCCACTGCTTCAATGATGCCAAGGCTGCTCATGGCCACACAGGTATAGTTGGCCGACTCGCGGACGCTGCTGAGTTCGAGAACGTTCCTGCCCACCGGCATCTCATCCTCCGGTGTCAGGTCTTCCGCGTTGAGCATCCACTTGACGTAAGGCATGGGTGACCCTACTGCCACGCAGGTTATGTTCACACTGCCACCGGGCATGATCTCCTGACTCGTTGGTGGAATGGAGAAGCGAGGGGGCACCCGCCGGACTGGGAGAGGGCATGAGGAAGGGAGAGGACGAGAAAAGGGGGCAAGGGAGTCAAACAAAAGAGAAAAAGAGAGGTAACAAGAGGCCGATGAAAATTGACCCTTCTGAAGGAAATACTTAACAACTACAAAAAGGTTCAACATGGTAAATGTGAACTGAAACGCAAAGTAAAGGAACTAGACTTTTCAGAACGTAAAAATATACAAATAATGAGAAGGAACTAAACTAACAGAACTGCTTCAACAACAATATAGATTGACATTAAAGCAACGATTCATAGCAACAAGGTTCCATTGACCAATATTTGACCCATCACAGCACAATTAAAGACACAAAAATCTATTATGAGTTTCTCATCTTTGGAACCGAACTGCTGAATATATCCAACTACAGCGTAACCTGAACAACAAGTATGAGGGTGTGTAATAAAGGCCATGTGATAATGCTATCACATAAGGCCAACAAGGCAACCTGGAACTTCCTGTCGTCTCAGGCGCTCACGCCAAACAGGAAGTACGCCATTATAGGCTTCTCCCACGGCACAGGAAGTATAGGGTTACTGGGCTATTGACCATCTCTACAGTGTCTCTAAACGCATTCTAGCGTAAGTTTGCAGCACTTAGCACCTGTCTCTACTGCCTAGATATCATTAAAGATGAGAAACTTTAATCAGATTTTTGTGGTTTAGGGTAGATCCACTGGACAAAGCCTTTTTAAGATCTGACACGGTTCCATTGATAGATGCAGCTATCAGTTTCACAGACAGCATGCATAAATAGACCGAGGTAAATTAAGGAGTAAATGATAACAAAACCAGATATAAAAATTGAGATAAAATGCATAGAGGAATATAACTGAAGGGTCGCTAGCATGCCCAGACAAAAGACGATTGGAGAGGAAAGGAGAAATACAAGATAGAGGATAGAGCACCTGAGGAAAGGATAGAGAGAACGGGAACAGAGGAGGAAAGAGTGACAGAGAAAGAGACAGAGAGAGAAAGAGAGGGGAAGGTTTGGAGGAGGGTAAGGGGGGGTAACCCACTTCAATGCTGTGTAAGCGTTATTTTTTTTCTCCAGCCAATGTGACAAAATGTGGTGGTGGCACATTGTCACATCGCAGTCCCAGTTAACACAAAATAAGTATAGAGGAACAAGGTGTGTGTCTAGGAGAAGTACATAGAGAAAGAACTGTAGTAGTTGTAGCTAGAGAGTCAACTATCACAGAGAGTAGGAGTCAAGAAACAGAATTGGACCAACAGGGAATAGAAAGACAGACAGAAAGAGAGATAGAGAGATAGAGAGAGAGAGAGAGATGGACAAAGGGAGAATGACAGCCAGGAGAAGGAGACAGGGAGGATCCTCAAACTCATGGATAGGAGTTGAAATTTGAGTGGAAGGAGGTTGATAATGGGACTGAGACGCAGAGGAAGGATGTAAAGGGTAGTGTATTTGCGTCTGTGTGTATGTATGTATATATATACAGTATATATATATATTTGCGTTGGTATGGGCGTGGGTGTGCGCATGTACAGTATGCAAGTGTTAGAGGGTGTGAAAGAGCATGAGTTAGCAAAAACACTGTGTGTTTATGGGAGGCATCCCAGCAAGCATTTGACGGATGGCGACGCGCAGGAGGTGGCCAAGTTCAACGTTAACCCAAAAGAGCATAATATCAATTTATGGCACGGTACAAATTCATATTAAAAAAGCTTTGGAAACTATTTTGAACTGATGTCACAAAACGATGCAGGTAGCAGCTTTGGATGACTACGGCCGTTGTCTTAACCGTCATTTGTCACGATATTTACACAGGTTTTCCATGTTGGTGCAGGCCGTCACATCAACATCTATTCAAGGGTCAAAATGTTTGTTGGGATGCAAAGAAGGTCAAGAGAGAGAAAAGGAGAGGAGGGCAGAGGTAGAAGTAAAAAATGACTCGTACTAAATGGAAGAGCTGACTTAGAGACAGACAGATAGACAAGACAGAAAGGACAGGGACGAGAGACGAGACACGAGGCAGAACAAAGCAGACTCAAGCAGCAAGACAGCAGACAATAGGACAGACAGACAGGTAGACGGGCAGACAGACAGTGACGGATGGGCACGCGGACATACTGTACTGTACGCAAAGGGGAAGG
>OMLI01034293.1:3023-16720 GCA_900302605.1 Rondeletia loricata
CGCTCATGCATGTATTTGTTTCATGTGGTTCTTTTTGTATGTATAGATTGGCTTTGATCTTAAAAATCACTGGATTTGGCTTGTTTGATGTAATAAATCAGCGGGACAATGATTGGTGCTTATTAAACATGATTAAATGATCCAGTGGGCTGCGTCTGCATGTGCACAGCAAGCTCTTTGAATCAATACTAGCTTTGAAAAACAGCTTTTGTTTGTCAAAACAAAGTCATACTGATCCTAATGGGCCGAGGAATTAAACCAACCAAAAGGATTCCAATAACGATGCTTTTTTTCACGTGTTGCAGGCTTTGGAGGGCCATTTTGTGACGTAAATCTCAATGAGTGTGAGTCTAAGCCATGCCAGAATGGTGGTATTTGTGTGGATGGTACTGACCTGTATCAATGCTTCTGCTCAGAGGGTAAGTTGCAATGCCTTTAGATCCCCCCAACAGCCTAGATGATACTGGTTATTATGGGCCCAATTCAGACAGTTATGCGCAGGGATATGCGGCCTCCTGCAGGATGTGCGTTTGAGGAGATGAATATGTAAATCAGATTGTGTCCATCTTCATATTACGATACGCAGATGCTGACTCTGACTTAAAGGAAATGTCTACCCTAAAACACTTACACACTGTAAAAAAAATAGCTATTGGTGATTTTTGGGTCCATTTTGTTGTTTGGTGGTGTATTTTTCTTATTCCTGTGCATAACTGGCCAAACGTAGATGAGGTGACCTCACACTAAGATATTTCCACCGCAGCTATAATGCAGTTTGATGGCAGAAATATTTTCAACTTAAAACATCAATGGTAAACGTCAGGGTTTGGTCTCATCCCCTCAGAATCTAAAGCATGGGCTTCTTTCTAGACTTACCGTTTTGCATCAATGTTCAACAATAATACAGGGAGAAATCGTAGAAGAGGAAGAGATACCAATTTCTCCCCTGAGAGTAGCCTCCATAGACCAGAATACAATGTAGGTAGAAGATATGTTGTGCTTTGAATAAGGGACGTGACTCTTGCTTTTTCTTGACTGGGAAAACTCACTCTCTTGCTCTTGCTCTTACTATCGCTATCATTATCGTTATCGCTATCTCCACCTACACCTATAACCCACAGCTGAATGCAACAAGTTCAGGCACGTTCTCTGGGTTTTGTTGAAAGGCATTCTGGGAAATGTAGGTAATCGCTAACTGAAGTAGAGGTAGATGAAAGTGGGTACACAAAAAAAGTTAATTACAACACAAATAAAATTAAAAATAATCATTAAAGATGCTTTCAGTGATATCTTACAGTATCACGACCTAAATCTACATATGGCAGTGACAACTCAACATGCTACAGTATTTTTTTCCCAATGTTATTGCAGTCCATACAAAATGGTCCATCATACTGCATACAATTATTCCGCTACTTCAGTTTTGTCTCGGTGTTTCGTGAAATTTTTTTATGCTCTTCGTCTAGCTTATGATGCTGATACTTTTATCTATGATAATTTTCAATTACATCTTTCCTCAATTTCCCAGGCTTGCTGTCCAATACCCTTCATGTTTACAAATATTTACTATATATTACTCTGATCGCATAAAATCATCCCCACACTTTAAATGCCTAATTTGTGTCAGAAATCGGTCAGAGTCGCTCGTATCATTAGAGTAAGAGGGAATAAATCTCTGCTATTTTCCCAATAATTTCTTGGTTCAGTTGACATCCTTACCTGTGAGACATACCTCTGATTAAACCTTGATTACGGGTGAAGACTGTTATGCATTATTAATGAAGTCAGGATAATTGTCAAATTTTATGACATGGAGAGAGGTGGAAATTGGTTCCATGGTCAGTTTGAGAAATGATGAGAATTTGACCTGCACCGATGGTGCTGATAGCCAAGCATTAGTCATGGGCCTCGTGTAGCCGCAGCGTGTGACAGTGCTAATGATAGTCATTTTGTAGCGTGACCATGCAGTGGAATACATTTATGGGAGAATAAAATGTCAGAAATTGGAATACAGCACTCTCTTTTACTTGATGACATTAACCTTTTTTTTTTTTTTTTACATAATATGTGCTGATATAACTTAGAATTAATTGCCTGAAAAAAATCAGTAATCAGATACACTCAAACAAATATAGAATTATATTTACTCAAATACAAATTTGTGTGTAGTTTATTCTCAATACTATGTACTTGTTTACTTGTATTGCCCTTCCAATGAAAATTCATATAACATTTCACAAGAGCAATAAATTGCTTTTGAGTGTAATTTGATACTAAGCAGTGTTGTGTCTGTGTCCTCTCAAATGTGATGTTTACTGTTTAGACATTCACATGCCATCTCTGATGAGATTTATTCTCTTCATATAGGGTTTGGGGGGGTGAACTGTGAAATCAACTATGATGAATGTGTCCATGGATACTGCACCAATAATTCCACATGTATCGACCTGGTTGCAGACTATGAATGCATCTGTCCTTTGGGCTTTTCTGGTAAGTTATTCATATCGCCATTTTCATAGTTTAGATGTCTTGTATGAATATAGTGTACATTGATGACTCTTGACAATGATCACCATCAAAATGGGCCCATCCTCTAATTTAAGGACTTATGCACAAAGCTCTGATATACTGGAATTGATTGATTGAGTATTAAATATATCTTGGCTTCTCCTCTTAGCAAATATCCAGCAAAAGTGTTTCTACTCAGATGCTAATATATTGGTAATTCTTTAAGGAATTATCTATACTTATTATTTGTTTATACCTCTGGTTTTGGCCAATACAGGAACATATATTACAAATGTGGGTCAATATGCAAAGCTGTACATTACTGCTGTACGTTATACAGTAATGCTAGAATATTCATATTGCCTCAGATTTTGTATTTTGGGTGGTATGAATGGACGTCTAAATGAACGCTTACATTACAAACTTTGAAATCACCTTATTGTTCAGTATATCTGACTTAACCTTGACAGTCCATTGTTTCTATCACACACATTCCCATGCTGAGCAATAGTAACAAGGGAGTGCAATTCAAAATTGAATAGTGGTTAGGGGTGACTAAATAAATTGTGTATGCCTTTGGCCGTGGGAAGAAACTGCAGTAGACACACTGGAGGCACAGAGATATGGGACCCCCATTGCGTTACTTCAGTCATCTGCCTCCTGAGATAGCAATTATACTGTAGTATCACTTCTATCAGCACCATTACTGCACAATACACATTCCTCACATCACACTAGTTCATCATGTTAATGTTCATTACTCTCTGTAGTCAAACTCATTTGTATGATTGGGTATTACACTGAGATGTGTCGTTATGTTGGTGATGTGGTCGTCATTCTTAGTTTGTGTTCATCATTATAGTGCTCATGTAACCATTTGTATTTACTTACCTTTCAGATAAGAATTGCTCGACAGCTGTCACTGTATGTGCATCAGATGTTAAACTGTGCAAAAATGGAGGAACCTGTTACCATAACTTAACTGGGGAAGTTCACTGCATTTGCCCTCCAGGTATTTTCTATTCTATTGAAGCAAATACGTATGAGACATCTTTTTGTGATCAGATGCATGTAGAGATCAGTAATGTTATTTTTTGTCGTTGTCATTTGGTACATGAATCAAGCTTTGCTGTTCTGTTTAATCTTTACCAATTCCATCACATTCTTCCCTGTGATGTATTGATACTCAGAAGAAATGCAGACATGAAAGAGTGTGTTCCACTATTTTATATAAATAATACTTTAAAAACCATTATACCCACAGTGTGAGTCATGTGCCCTTATGCAGGTTATTCTACATTAATCCCTCTCGTAAATTCAGCTGTTTAAGGATGAGAAAAAGTATTAGTGTTATTGATTACTGTGGTATCATCTACAAATCCACAAATTAGTGTATAATTACAATAAAAATAAAGATAATAAAGAATAATAGACCCCTCAGTTTCTCTGTAGGTTGTATACTGTTGCTCTTAGTACTTTAGACTCTGGCTGGATAAAATATGTAAATCATCAGAAAGGAAAACATTGGCAATGACAGCATTTCTAGAAATGACAATCCATGTTGTCTGCCGGAAGTGGGAAAACAGAAGGATACAGATACTCTACACAACACAGAGCACATCAATCAGTTTTTTGATCCCACCTCTTACAGGATACTATGGCAATGACTGCTCCTCACCGCTGAATGGATGTATGTCAGATCCCTGCGACCCTGAGGGGACCCTCCTCTGTGAAGCGCTGGCAAATACTTATAAATGCGTGTGTCAACATGGGTACATGGGGCAGCACTGCAAAACTCCTATAAGCCACTGTGTCGATGGCCTGTGTCATCATGGTTCAAAGTGTGTGGATCTATCTAGAGGGTTCAAGTGTGATTGTTTGCCAGGTAGGTTCACCATCCAGCAGAAGCTTGTTTTCAGTGGGAGCAATGCCTCAACCTTCCTGGTTTGATGTTTTCACTTGTTCAACTTCCCTCTCAGTGGGCACCTAATCTCTTTGGCCTTAAGCAACAACACAAGTCAGTTCATGAGGTTGTGAACTGAATTCAAACCGGTGATTATGCGTGGGATGTACCATTGTTCACTGAGGATCCAGGTTCTGCTGCTCTTCAAAATTGTGTTCCATTAAAGGAATATTTCACCCCCAAACATTTTTATTCTGTCATTATCTACTCAACCCCCATGCCAGTTGAAACTCATTTGAAGTTTGAACTACACACAGTGAGTTTGCTACTGCAGTTCCATCTCAGCCTTCTCCCAAACAACTGAAGTGAACAGGGTCTGTTCGTTAAGAGATCCAAAAATCATTCTCCAAACAACTCGTGCAACATTATTCAAATGTTTGGTAGCCAAACGATAGCCTAGCTGCTAGGCCCTAGCACATACAACTGAAAAAAAAAACATCAAGTCTGTCATAATTTCAATGGATAGAGCAATAGACTATTTGAATAGAACAGAAGAATAAAGAACATTTCATACACAGCTGAGCATTGTAAACATCAGTTGTCATTTTATAATAAGGGCCCAGATAATGTTCATTTGTTTTACAAACAACTTTTTAAACATTTAACCACTGTAAACATCAACACGTGATGCGTAATTATATTTTATGAATTATTTCATAATAATTTATGAATACTTAAGTATTTTAAAGTGTTTAACCTGAATAATAACAAATGACTAACACATTGTTAAATTGAATTTCTTCAATTTGTTATTTCACAATTCAATAATAATGAATGAATATTAAATAATGAGTAATTCAACATTTATTAGTGATCGTGATTAGAAAGTGTTACCAAAAATCCTACAGGTTTACCTTTATGTTTTGCCAACTGAAATTGGAAATTGATATAGAACAACTTCTCCTTTCTCTGCAGGTTTAACAGGTCAGTTTTGTGAGGTAAACATAGATGACTGTGAAGAAAAGCCATGTGGAGTGCTGAGTATTTGTAAAGATGCCCTCAATGGCTACAGTTGCTTCTGTGCACCTGGATTTATTGGTAGGTTTTTTTATGAAATGCTAAAGAAAAATCCTGTGCTAATTTCGCTCGTAACTTTTGGTAACCTAAAAGTGTCCTTCATATATGAGTTGAGCACATGATATAATTTTAACTTCAATGTTTGCATACCCCATGTCTCTAAAAATATCAGTATTCATCAGTTTTAACTTTAAATGGTAGGATCAAAAGGTGGAAGCCCTCAGTTGGAAAGGTAGACAATGTAAGTTATTCTGTATAAATATATGTAAGTTATATCAATCGTTTCTATCTGGTCTGACAAATGCTTCTGACACTGATTTTATAAGTAGTTTCAGTGCCATAGAAGTTTTATGAATCAGATAAGGCCTTGAACTGTATACCATCTCAGTACCTGAATGTGCAGTGGACTGGTTTCTATGATAAATGAGAGCCTACACATCTGTCTGCATAACATAGTCATTACATATGATTGACATCATCCAGTGCCTTTTTACAATACGCAGGAAAACTTTTTTTCTCCTACCCATGTCTTATGACATGGGTAATTCAGACATATGTCTGAATTAAGGTGGCTTGTTATTCACAGAACGTGTCCACATGTTGCAGATTGTTAATAAATTCAACCTCTCACACCTTTATAGGCAATAACTGTGAGATTGAAGTCAATGAATGTCTGAGCCAGCCTTGCCAAAATGGAGGCTCCTGCATTGATGAGCTCAACTCATTCAGCTGCCAGTGCCCTCTTGGGATCACAGGTACACACATTTTACATGCTTCTAACAATGACTGTTTATTTGCACATCAATTCTCAAATTTCAGTGTGACTGTGGCAATACTCTGATTAAACCTTGAGTGTTATGCTACAATTACACTCATTTCAGTGTGACTTTTATCATCTGTTCACCCCAGGGTGCTTAAAGTGACGGATCTTGACACGCAAAAATCGGATGTTGTTCACATTTCTATTGGATATTCAAAACCACATACGGAAGTGGTCAGGTCCGCATTGTAATCAGAATTCATACTTATTGTAAGTGGCTTTGGACAAAAGCGTCTGCTAAATGACATCATGTAATGTAATTCTACATACTCTGGATGCAATCCACCAACATTGAGCATATAGCAATGTAAAGAAATGGAGAGAGAATGGGAAATTGAATGCAGATATGGATCTAGATAAATACAGCCACAGGAAATGCATAGCAACTATTTTCACGCAAAGTTTTATGTATTATATAATAAAATTACAAATGTCAGTGCATTTTGTGTTATTGTACTGTTAAATCAAGCTTGCATAGTTGTTCATTTTTATAGTATTTGTAAATTTTTGCATTAATTTCACATGGGCCTAAAGGGTACAGTACTACTAAAATTGTTCTGCCCATGTAGGATATGAAAGTAAATAAACTAATATTTTTCAATTTGACCAATACTTACTTTGCACAGTCTTGTAGTCAATGGTGTATATTTATACCTCAGATAAATAGTTTATAATAATAAGCAGAAGTTGGTCATTTATCTTTTTCATCCAAAATCCACTGTTGTTCCAATTAAGCCCGATATGCCCCTATTAAGCCCGCTTAGTTAGTTTGTGTTGAAACAAATGGTAATTGTGTTTTGATTAAGTTAATATCAAGTTTGCAGATGTAAAGATGACAAATTGTGAAGAATTTACAGTGCATGTCCTCACATGCTAGAGGCATGCTGGTAACAAAACGGTAACCAAAATGTTTGGAGTGGAAATAAATCTTTGAGGGAGCGAGTGAAGAACAATGTCAGAGTTGAGGCACATCAGGGAAAGGACACTTAAGCCGCCTACTCATGACAAGAGGCAAAATCCTTAAGCGCTGGCTGAGGCATTGTTTTCCTATGAGGAGAGCGGTGGAGCCTATCTCACGGCAGCGCTACCCTCAGTGACGCGCACCGCTCAAACTCGCTGCCGAAATGCTCCGCTCAAAGTTAAATCGTTTTGAACTTTGACCCTGTTTGCCGCTGAGGAGAAACAGATTTTATGCATCTCGTTTTTGTTCCAGACTAAGATACAAAACAATAATGAACTGTTCTATCAGTACCGGCAATGTTATCTGTTAAATCTCCCACCCTCTACTTCTGCTATGCGCGCTTCCGTGATGACGTATCTACTAGATTGTACATCATATACATCATCATATACATACTACATCATACATCATTATATACTATATCACTCTGCAAAATTTGCATATTATTTAGCTTTTTTCAGTCACTAGCTAATTTCAAATGATAATTTAGTGTTGAACTCTTTTCTGACACTCATCCTTTAATCAAATATTCTCATAATAAATTATAGGTAATCAGGTTGTGTACATGCCACTTTTACGTTGTCCCTTGTTGGAAATTTCTGGATTCAGGTGGTGTAGAGTGAGAGTTAAAATGAGGGAAACTGATGACATTTCAATTAGAGAGAGAGAGAGAGATGAAAATACATAATAATGATGTGCACACACAGAGCCAGCAGACACGGCCACCTGGGAGGAGGTTAGGTCATAAAACAAACTATATCCATCATAGTGTTACATGAGCAGCACAAACTATACGAAGTAATGATATGGAATTTTGTTGTAATTCAAAGATGGGCCTTTTCTGTGCATTTTGCTTTGTGGCATTTGTAAAATGTAATAACAGCCTCTTCCAAAGCTAACAGAAACTGGCAGATGTGAGAAATGGTGATAGTGGAAAAAATATGATCTTGTGACTTAGTTTATATACAGATAACCACACAGCTGATCTACAAGTTAGGAGGGTAAAACACCAAGAGAATATTCCCTGCGTGAATAAAGGATTGATTCATTCTGTGCACAGTAACATACTGCACCTCATGAATGATGCAGTGCCTAGTGGGGGTTAGTTACTAACAATTGTTGCCTCACGTTATGTGGGAGACTTAAGTTCTGAAAAATATAATGGAAATAGTTTATAGGGCTTTATGAGAAACTTGTTTCTCATGATGAATTGTATATGCAAAATGTCATGACAGTAGCTCAATAAGGCTGGGCATGTCTGCATGACTATAACATATAGCAGTGTCACTTTGATGTACAGTTCCACCAAACACAACAGCAGCATGGCATCAGCTAGAGCGCCATTTGTAATAGCATTTGGTTACAAAAACTGTTAAACTTGAAAAAGCTGAGTTTTCATTGTAAAGTCAAGTCAAGTTTATTTATATAGCCCTTCATCACAAGCATGTCTCAAAGGACTTTACAGAGAATGAGCCTACCTTGGTCTAACTAATCAACAATCAATCACAGAACAAAATGATGCAATACAGTATGCAACAAAAGACAACACAAGGAAACAGAACAAAGCACAAGACACAAAATAGCATGCTGGAAAGGCATAACAGGCCTACCTAACCTACCTAGCTAATAATGTACTAAGTGATTATGTACACTTGCGGTTCCTATCTATAACTTAATTTAGGTTATATTATCGTTTTATTTACAGATAGCTAAATAAGACATAATATAATCAGCTGGCTGTAAATGTTGTAGAAATAACCATGTTGAAGTTTAAGCAGACCGTCTGAAACTTGACTCATGACCAACGACTTGAGACTTGACTCAGACTTGTCCCTCAAAGATTTGAGACTTGACTCAGACTTGTCCTTCAAAACTTGAGACTTGACTTGGACTTGCATCAAGTGACTTGTGAGCACCTCTAGTAGGAGATATGCAGAGTTTTCAGTTAACTGCACCCCACTTAGGCCAATCAGAATAATTTTGTATATGTGGAAAACTGAGTTATGAAATAGTTGGCAGAAATTAAAGCTACAATATGTCACTTTGTTTACATTAAAATAACAATAAATAAATAGGATATACATTATACATTATCAGTCTGTGTCTGACTGTGACCCTGTGTGTACATGCCTAAATCCCCCCATATGCCATAAGTGGGCTCTGAACGTTTTGGGCATGTACCTTTTGCCGTGGGTGTAGCCAGCGGTGAGCTGGGTTGTGGCTATCAAGCGCAGGGAAGTCATAGCAACAACAACAATGGCGGAAAGCAGTCAGAAACGAAAGAAGACCTAAGCTAAACGTGCGGGAGACAAGACCCGTTCAAAAACATGGTGAACATCTTTTTAGTTGCAAATTGCCTGCGTTCACTGTTTGCTTCTTCAACGCCTGTGGTGGCTTTACGGATGCTGGTTACCTCAGCCTCAGGCCTGATGGCATTTCAAAGTAGACAAATCATCAGGATGAGTGACACGTGTTAGGACATGAACTTGACCAATGGAGGGGGAGGAGGGCAGGACTAATAATACATGTCCTGCTTCAAGGTGAAAAGTTGCATATTGTAGCTTTAACAAAAATATTGGAACAAATTACCATACACCCGCAATGTTGATTTTAGACAATTTAACCAAAAATTATTAAACGTTTTGCTTGAAAAATGTATTTTGTCATTCATAATTTATCAATAAATGTGATTATGTTATCGTCCTCAATGGATTCTACCATGATAAAAATTTATGTTTAAAGTTTTAAGAAGTTTACATTTTAAAAACGTATTTCTGAGGTAGGGCAGCAGTTTAAACTATTTTTGCATAATAGTTCATGCATAACAGTGTATTATAATTTTGTGCAAGTTCCCTGTTTTCATACAAACATTTGCTTATAATTTGATTTATGTTATGACCACTGATTCCTTCACTGTATATTTCTTTACAGGAAACTACTGTGAAATCAACATAGATGAGTGCATCTCAGCCCCCTGCCTCCACAATGCCACATGTGTTGACCTTGCACATGGATATGAATGTATCTGTATGCCTGGCTTTACAGGTTAGTTGGTACATTGAATAGCCATTATGTATTCAGGTGAACATAGTTTTGTAATCAGCATGTGTTGTATAACTGGATTGTTTGAAGTTAAATTCTATAGCCTATGGTGAGTATAGCACACACAGAGTTTCATGATATCGCATAAACATGCGTATCTTAGCATGTACAAATGCACTAAGCTTACTATGCACATTTGGATGGTAGCTTACAATGCATATTTGAAATTCTGGATTCATTCAGTACATATTTTCTTCCATCTGTATACCTGACAACGTGAACAGCTAGTAATGCACACTTGTACATCCGCTCTACAAATCTAATAATGTAAAGAGCCAACAATGCACATTTTGCGCCCCCTGCACATATGCTGTCAACTAGATCTGTAAACTGCCAAGATCTTCTAACCTGTAAATCTGGCTATGAAGATGCTGTATCTATATTCATGTATTTGTTGTATGATTCTCAATATGTTCTTTTATCATCATTACTTGTTGTATTATCTTCAATACTCTGCACTATGCTTATCTACAGTACATCATATTCTGTGATGCTGCAATGACCCATTTTCCCCATGGGGATCATTACATTTGTATCTAATCTAATTTAATCTGTCCACATTATTGCAGTTTAACACTGTGATGCCTTTTTTACCTGGGCCAAAATGCAAAGTGAAATCCTACAGTACTTCTCTTTGTTTATTGAACTTACATCAATTTATCAGCCTAAACATGTACAAAATGTATACATATGCAAACATTTGAAAGTAGTTCAGATGGAATTCGACCCATGTTTACTCAATAGTAAGTCACAAAAGCTACAGTAGTAGCAGGCCAAGGTGAAAATACATTTGAAACTGGTTACTCAAGGTATATACACCGGATCCAATGTAGAATATAACAGCCATCACAATTGACTAGTTGTTCTTGAAGAATTGTTTGTTGATCCAAAATGTCTCATTAAATTATAGAATACAATGAAGTTACTACACAATATTCAAGCAAGTGTACTGCTGTGGCCTAATGTCAGATGATAGAAGCAACAATGCAGACTGGCAAATCACGTTGCACTCTCATAGAATGCTTTCACCACTACTTATGCAGCCTGCCAAGTTGCATTTGCTGTGTGTGACAATGACTTGGGAGCAAGGCACACAGATAGACTGACAGACAGATAGACTGGCCTATACATTTGGAAAATGTTTGCTTTATTCAATTTGTATTTGTAATCTATGAGAGTTATCGTCTTTCTTTAAGGAGCGAATCAGCACTAAACACTTTTTTTAGCTGTAAACATCGATGTATGGCTTCTATATAGTGAATAACATTAATCCTGTCCTTAATTTAAAAAATTAAGTCCTGCATCCGCTTATAGGGGCAGAAAGGTGTTGTTGCACTGCTCTCTATGGGCTGAAACTTTAAACTGTGTTGCACTTCTGGCCGCACCTCAGTCAGAAGGCAGGTATTTTGCCTTTGGCAGTGTCAAATGCTTTGTCAAATGGGTGATCCGTTATCACAAACACACACACCCCATTCACTCTCACTAGCTGTGCAAATTGGTTGCAATGCCGAGTCTTGTGCTAACAAGGGAGCTGGTTTCTCTTGTTTTTTAATTGTTATGTACTGTATACTACTTTGAAGAGAACTTTTCAGAATGTACACATGCAATGGGGATCATTGTATAAAAGCCAAAATACCTGAAAGGGTGTTCTTTGCTGTGTCTTGTACCTTGCTGCATCACCATAAGGACACCGTCTTGGGTATTATGGCTATACTCAGCACTACGATGCACTATCATCAGCATTCTTATCGCCAATATATTTGGCATTAATATCCATTCCATCATCCAAAACAAATCATCACAGTTTAAAGTGGTAATATAATTTGCAAGAAAGGATAAATCAGATATATTCAACTCCTGTTTACACATGTAGATACACCCCCCCTGCACCAAAGAGATTGTGGTTGTCTGAAAGTGATGTTAACAAGCCTGTAGTATGGACACCAGTACATGTTGTCCTCTATGCAGTTCATTAGGACTGAGTAACCCAGCTCCTTCCCTGATTCAAATTACATAGTGTTGTGTTTTATGATTTGAACATTGATTGACTGCCAAACATTTGTGTCAGTGACCCTTCTATATTATTTATTTATTAATCTATGTTCTTTTCTGTCAAAGGTGCCGAGTGTGAGCTTGACATTGATGAGTGTGCTTCAGCTCCCTGCAAGAATGGCGCCACTTGCATTGACCAGCCGGGTAATTACTTCTGCCAATGTGTGGCTCCATTTAAAGGTAATGAGCACTGAGGGAATAGGGACAAAAAGCAAAGTTAATTAACTTCACATACTATTACTTTCACCTATGAACTCACTTCACATGTCTCAACAAAATTAGTACATCTTCATTTGCTACCTGTATTTAAAGAAAGAAAACATGACCAATTAGCAAGATGTTAGTTATGGTAGGTGGTTTGCCCCATGACAAGTTCCATAATTTTTACATGGGCCAGCTTCACATTTACAGATTAGCCTATATTATAATGAATATAGCTAAAAAAAATTGTTTTAAAGAGTTGTGTGTGGCATGCGTACAGTGGAGGTTGTAAATAGATTGGGTTGCTGAAAATGTGCTGGTCAGAATTCATATTTTTGCAATGGCCATCACACAATTTATTGAATTAGGATGTTTTGTCACTGATCTACACACAATAATCTAAGTCAAAGTGGAAAATGTTATTTACTAATTTTAGCATATTTAGTAAAGTATTAGTCAATTTGTTTGTTGAATACTTATTGTTTTAGTCAATACTAAAGAGGACTGCCTCACTCTACTTGTTTGTACAGATACTGTCCAGTCCCAGTGCCTAGCTAGGTGTGCAGCATCAACTGTTGCAATTCCAGCATTTTGTTGCTTTTTGTGGCGTAAAGGTAATCCATCACTGTGAATGAGAAGCCGCCAATTGCGTTTTGCATAGTTGCATCAGAACACTAATATCAGGCTATAAGTTCTGGTCACCGTGTCATATTAATGTGTGCATTCAGGAACACTGCGAAAGCCAAGATGAGACAGGAGTGGGTGTCTTACTTCCGCTTTCTGCTTCTCT
Source organism: Rondeletia loricata (assembly GCA_900302605.1). NCBI lineage: Eukaryota > Metazoa > Chordata > Actinopteri > Beryciformes > Rondeletiidae > Rondeletia > Rondeletia loricata. The sequence continues at coordinate 16,438 of OMLI01034293.1, forward strand.
GATTTCCGGGGTTTTCCTCACTAAAATATACCTTTCAACCGATAGCTAACGTTCTCTGTGGTTACATTAGGACCCGCCTTCTGTCAATCACAACACCGTCCAGCCAACAGACAAACCAAAGCAAGATGCTTCCGCCAGCTATAGTCTGTAAAATGTAACGGAAAATAAATTGATTTTACACAATTACGGCTTAAAATTGCCAACCTCTTCTTTACTGGGAGTACCTTGTAATAGTTAGACAGCGTTTATTTCAAAATATTTACTCTGAAAAACAACTAAGACG
>OMLI01034309.1:0-10639 GCA_900302605.1 Rondeletia loricata
AGTTTGAAGTCCGCGTCGTAAGCGTGTCTCTTGACAGGTGCCATTGCGGGGTCCTTATACACACACACACTGTAATATTATGGTGAAGCACAGTATGTATTACTCCGCGACGCTCCTGACTACGGTAGCCGTAATGCTGCAAGCGGTGCGGCATTGTAGTTTACCCAGAACGAAGCACCGGACACAGGAGTTCTGAATTGTGGTAGAGACCTGGCACTTTATTTGCTCATGACAACACTCTTCTCTGGCTGCTGGCTCCAAACCCTTACAAAGTAGGGAGGTAAACATTAAAAAAGATGGCGTCCTACACGGAACAAATTACCGAACTACAGCGCCCTGTAAGGGACAAACAGAGCTACATTATCAAGGGAACAGCGCAACAGCGGCACCTAGTGGCTTATTTAGGCTACTACCTTACATAAGCACAACCAGAATTAATCCATATATAAGGCGCTCCAGATTATAAGGCGCACTGTCGTTTTTTGAGAAAATTTAAGGCTTTTAAGTGCGCCTTATAGTCCGTAAATACGGTATTCGGCTTTCCTCAATTTCCTAGAGAAAGTGTTTGTGCTGTCCCTGAGAAATTGAGAAAGTGACAAAAACATCAAAGGGTAACGTGTTGGGGAGCCACTGTGATTTTTTTTGACTCAAGTCATCTGATATCACCTCTATTGTTTCACGCCTACATCTCCCCTTCCCATTCTGTGGTTCTGTCTTACTTTTCCTCCCAATCCTTCCTCTTCTTCCTCATTCTCTTTTCTACCCCTCCCTACTCTACCCTCTCTTCCTCCTCCTCCTTTCTTTTATCCTCTTTCTCTCCCTCTCTCATCCACCCTTTCCATCCTTTCTCTAACCACCTCCTCTACAACACTCCTCTCCCTTCATCAGAGGAGCGTGTGGTTCCACTGGAGGTGAGCCGCTCCAAGCTATCACGCCATCTTCAGGGCCTGGTATTCCGCTGCCACAAATGCACCTTCACATGCTCCAGCAACCAGGCCCTGCAGCAGCACCTCCAGAAGCATGCTGAGCTCAAGCCCTATCAGTGCCAGCTGTGCTATTATGACAGCAGCCAACGGAGCCAGCTAGAGGAGCATCTCCGCCTTGAGCATAAGGTCAGTTGGAGTCCAGATATGCACCAAAGAGTCCCTGTAATTACTTCAATAGTTCCATTTTCATCATGTACTTGTATCTGAACATTTTACAGTATATAAACATATAAAGTTTTATATATAACATGGTTTAGAACGGGCTGCCACAATCTAATTTCCAAAATCCAATGCAGATAGAATATGGCCATGATTACTGTGAACAGTGGCCTCATTCAGCAGATCAGAGACTTTCTGACTTATTGCTGTCAGAGTCTTAATGAATGTGGTCTACTCACAAGAACAGGTTTTAACCACAGGTGCACCTTATGACAATTTGCTGTAACCTGAGATGTTTTCAACTTACACAAATGAAGGTAATGTCAAATTGCTCAAATATGCTGATGATATGGCCCTTGTTGGTCTTCTGGGAGGTAATAAGGATGCATTTGCCAACAAGGTGTTTATATTCCAAAACTGCTGTCAGGCAAGCAAATTATGAATCAGTATAGCCAAGTGTTAAGATCTCACACATCATACAAAAAGGGCCAAATTAAATGAGTAACTACATTCCTGTTATCCTCAATAATCAGCTCATGAACTGGATAAAACAGTTCCAAGAACTTTAAAACATTTAATGACCAGAAATTAACTTTTAACAAGAACTCAGAAGAGACAATTAGGTGTTTCTATTTAATTAGGCAACTGAAGAGTTTTGTCTTTGGCCAACAGATTCTTCAAATGGTCCACCAAAGCCTTGTGGAAAACATTTTATCTTTTAATACAACAGCATGCTATGGGAACGTTTTAATGCAACCAATAAAAGTAAGCTTCCAAAATGGTTTAAAATGCAGTCAAATTGATTGGCATGCCACAACAACGACTCTGATCTTCAACATCTCAGTGCACAGGAAAGCAAGAATCATAGTCAAAGATAGCTTCCACGACTTGCATTCACATTTTGAGCTGCTGCCATCTGAGGTCCATAGAGCACACAAGAATCTCTACAAAAATGATTTATACTCGTTACAGATTCTCAACTCAGCTTCAGCTATTAGGGAGGATAATCTACTAATTTGCATAATTACAACTGCACTCTTAATGATTCTCTTGCGGGTAACATTTCATATGCACTATTATATTTTGTATATGTGGTATATACTTTTTAAAAAACATTAATATAAACTTATTATATGATAAATACATTTTTTCTATTACAGTGGATGATAGTCAATATAATCAATCTAATATAATTAGACATGGTACACAAGGGGTATATGTGAACACTGCTTTTTGTGTCTGCCCCATCATACATCTCTGCTCTTCCCCATCCCTTTTCCCATGCTAACTTCTATCAACCTTTAGTTTCCTTTTATGTGAATATTAACATGGAATGTGCTTTATTTCTGTAGCTGTTTTACTCACACGCAAGGCTATAAATGACATTGCTACACAAGGTTATAAAACCAAAATTACTTTTGGTTCAGTACAAACAGTACAATGCACCTTGACAGATAAGAAGATTTATAAAAACAATCTGTGAAATGTGTATTGAATGATACAGTGGAATAAGATCACTAGGTGCATACATATCAGATAGCTAAAGCTTCTATCTATTCCAACCACATCCAGAAGAGAATAGGTTTCATCTCTCAGTCTCCCTTAATGGGGATAATGCATGAGATGCTGTGAGAGGGCAAATGGTATTTTTGGAGGTTGAAGTATACATTAAACTTAAAAGGGCACCCAGTTATACCCACTGCTTTTTAAAGGGAGGAGAAAGTTACTCTTCCCTGTTTGCATACCGTTTGTACTCATCACCAGTTGCATTGCTCATTCTTTTTGTGACTGGATCCCTGTAAATTTTGATATGCTTTTTGATGTACTTTTTATGCTGATGTGGGTTTCTGATGGTCCAAATGCATACAGTTGCATACAAATTCAGAGTGCCGTAAAATATGTTTTTATCATGTTAACCCAACAAGAAGTAAATAATGGAGAAAAAAGAAATTATTTATTTAGCAACAAAATTTGAATATACTGTAAAAATAAATACATAAATATTATTATATATAAAATTAGCAATCAGTTATGATAAGCATTGGAGTAGTACTGCTGGCTTCATTTAGGCTTGCTCCACAGAAAAGAAATAACATAATGGTAATAATCGACAAATTTAACAATAACAATCTGAAGAAGAGGAAGAAGAATATATATAGCACAGTCCAAGCCCATGGGTTAAACACACACAGATGCCTGAGATATTGCAATTTGCACAATTGCCAATTTGTCAGTACAGCAACATTATAGAGCATGGCCAAATGACATCTGACACCTTTTGGAACCCCTTCGCAAATATGTATGTGAATGTTTAGGTTGTGCATTCGCTGCCTTGGCCAAATGTTTAAATGTATAAACATTTTCTGGAATAGCCATGATGTAGGCAGCTGAAATATGCTGTGTGTAAAATTTGGTGGAGATTGAGTCAACTCTGTAGGAAAAATAAAAACTAAGTCCTATTGCAAGGTTGGCTTGATGGTGGCACTATGGAGTATGACCAAATGTGGACTGTCACACTTTGGGGGTCCATCCCAAATGTGTATGTGAAGTTTGATTACTCTAGCATCAAGCGTTTAGGAATTATGCCTCACTAACTGTTTGCATGTCTTTGCCATCAAATTTGTTTGTGTGTCACGGCCAAACAGTGTGGATTTTAAAAATGCTGTGTAATAACCGTAATCTAGGAAGTCCATATATGCCGTGTGCAAAATTTCATGGAGATTCATTCAACTTTGCAGGAGAAATAGCTAAAATAGGTTTTGCTCAAATTCAAAATGGCGGAAAAACGATCATGGTGGATATGAAAACCATTATGTGCAATGGATCCTACTTGTTAGGGACCCCTAACAAGAACTATATAAAGCACTTTTCTTAACAATATTGCAAATTTCTTAGACCATCGTAACTCCCAACAAACAAATTATCAGTACTACTATAGAATAATGAGAGGAACAACACATATAAAATGAGTATAAAATGGGGTTTCAGCTGTGTCTCAAAAGAAAATATAGAGTTTGCCAATCATATTTCCTCAGACATGTTGGTCCAAAGTTTAGGGGCCCTGATTTCAAATGCTTGATTGACTTTTGTCTTTAATCTAGACTTTTAGAACTGAAACTGAAAGACTGAACAACTCTTTGGACTTCATTCTCATAATTCAGACCAGTATTAAAAATGACTCCCAAAATTCTGGGAGCCTTTTGAATATGAGTTGCCAGGTTAACAAGGTTATAATTTAAAAGTTGCATCCAGTGAGCTAAATATAACAACATTGGTTTACCATCATTAATTTGAATAATTTTTGAGACCTCCAACATTAACTGTCTGCTAGACAATCTTTAAGAGTATCAAGGTTAATTATATCACTGGATTTTACCAGCAAATACAGTGGTGTATCATCAGCATAGCATCAAGATATATCAAAATATGATAGAAACAAAATATTGTGTACAAGTTCTGTGACAATGTAGGAGCATATAAATAGAGAGCAAAATAGAGCCCAGGATAGAACCTTGAGGTACTCCACAAATGAAGTGTGCTGAGGAAGATATAGAACCACCACCCAAGCCAAAAGAGAACCGCCTCAGAGTTATGTCATAAACCAATTCAGAGACATATCTGTAATTCTCACAAAATATCTTAAGACAATCTAAGATCATGTGATCAACAGTATATCAAGGGGATATGATGGGCATTTCATATAAAATTGGTTGTGCTGAAATTTGCCCAAAAGACCTTAAAGATGCACTCAGTTGGTGAATAACATTCAAATCACAATCCAATGCTGTAATCTGATTTGTTATGTTCTCACTTTTCTTGGTAAAGAAAGTCAAAAACCTCTCACATTCTTCAGGAGAATCCTCAGTAGCTAGTTACTAATCAGCAGAGCATTAACAACTCGCCTTTTAGTATTATGGTAGCAATCTCTAGTAAGATTTATAAAAGTACAACATTAACTGCACTATTGAATTCTATCATATGTAAATAAAAAATTGTATAGACATGTTTGGGGGGGAAAGTAAAAACTACACTTCCGTTTTTGTTAAGCTTTGTACACTTAAATAGCATAGGTATGCTCATTTATCCATGGAAAAGTGACTATTTATTGTAGCCAAACAAATGTTATTGAAATTCTCCATTAGACTTTCTGGTAGACATTATGTAATAGAATTTGGACAGTTAATTCAAAACATTTTCAAAATTACTCACAATGATTGAGTTAATAATGCTGGACTGTGTGTAATTATAAGAGATCCTGGTAGGACTAAAAACAAATAATGTTAAAAACAATACCAAGACAATCAGACAAATAAACACTTTTTTCTATACTAATTTAAATAAGGCCAAAAGTCTATAAAATATTGTGTATAATTGAGTTTATGACTAGGTCATTAAAGATTAAGTTATTTAAAAATATTTTGAAACATGGTTATGTATATAGATAGTGAAATCACCAGGAATAATAACTTAATCATACCCAGCTATTATCAAAGATATGTGATCCAAGAAATCAGATAAAGTTATGTTTTAGAGGTACATTTAGCAGTACACATCAAATACATTGTTTCTTATTAAAAGAAAATTTTAAAGACTCAAAAGAGGAGAATTCCCCAAATGCCACAAGTCTACACAGATTATTTCCATGAATAACTGCCACACAACCTCGGTAACCATTGCGTCTAGGTTTTTGAATGTAAGAGAAGTTAGATGGAGTGGCTTTATTATATTAAAATGTATTGGAATTACACTATTAGAATAAATTAAATCACTACTTAAAAATTGACATTATGAGTTATCTAAATGATCAGGATAACAATTGAGCTGGGAAACTGGGTTGCAATAATACTGAGTTGGGAAACAGCACAGCAGGGTGGTGTGGTGAGTAAGTAGAGCTCCCTGTAAAGCACACATGCGCCCTGCTGAAGTGAACGCCTTCCAGTTCCAGGGGCTATAGCTTCTGTAGCTGACCCTGCTCTCCCTGTGGAGGGGGACAAGCAGAAAGAGAATTTTCCCTTTGGGGATTAATGGAGTAACATAAAAAATAATATTAAAACACTGAGCTTGATGAAATACTGTTGATTCCATATCTACGATGCAGCAAAGTGAGATGCAGGAGCACAGATGAAAAGGTTAGGTAGTTGTAGCTGTCCTCTGAGTAGGGTGTACTGGCTGACATGATAGGAATCATTCAAAGGACCTGGAAACTTTGGAGGCTCAGATTAGGAATGGATGTTGAGGTACTGGGTGGAGGCACCTGGAAACTCTGGAATTGGTGTGAGGCAGGGACTTGATATTTCCGGAAATTTTGAGGAATCTAACAAGTTTGGATATAGGTCAGGGGAGGGACCTGGCATCTCTGGCATAGTGTTGAGAAGGGACCTGACATCTCTGGAATAGTGTGGAGAAGGGACCTGACATCTCTGGAAAATGGGTGGAGGAATGTGGGATCTCTGAATGAGTGGAGGAGGAGGGATCTGGCATATTTGAATGCGGGGAGCCCTGGCATCTCTGGGAGGAGAGTGGAAGAAATCCGGGCATTTCTTAGTGAGGGGTGAAAGAGATCTCTGTGAGGGATGTGAAAAATGCCACTGACTGCGCTTGGAGAGGTCTGTAAAGGGGTCCTGGTTTGCAAGTCCTGGCATCTATAGAAGAGGAGGATGTATTCATTCAAGAGTTGGAAGTAGAGAGGACTTCTACGGTCTATGAGAAGACGATGCATGATCTTCTTGATCTTCAGAACCGCTAATGTTTGGCAGCTTAAATTTTTTTTTTTATCTGGGTCTCTCAGCATATTAGCAAGGAGTTAATCACCCTCTTCATTCAGATGCTCATCATTTTGTGAAGATATGAATGTTCTTGTGGAGACTCACAGACACATTAGGGATAAGTGCACGTCTTTTTTAGGCTTTAAATCATTAACTCCACAGTATATAATGATATATTTAGTACCTCTCAGTTTATCTTAAGAGAGAATTTTCATAGCACCCTGAGTTGTGGGTCTTAATTTGCACACCAGGCAAAAGATGTATTTACTTGCCATTGGAATCCTGCAAATGTATGCCTCAGTCTTGGAAAAATCTTAATGTCCACTGAAGATGTGAGAATTGGAAGAGCTGCAGTTGGAAATGGGAATGAGAGAGCAGGGCTCCTCAAGGGTGGGAAGAGGAGCAGAGTAGTCAGGCTGATTAGTGGTAGGAAGAGGGGTGGAAGGACAGACATTGTCACTGGTGAGAAGACGACTGGAGGAATAGGGCTCTGAGTCTTCAGTGACTATGTAAGGAGGGAATGGCTCAGTGAATGTGAGATCAGTTAAGGTGGTTCTTGTAATGCTCTGATGGTCTCATCTCATTGCTTAAGCTCTTTCCTGACAGCCTCAAGCTCTGTCATCATATCTATCCTCTTCCATCTTCTTTGTGAAAAACACTTGTTTCCGAGAATTCTGTAGTTTACTCTTCACATAATAAAGTTAATTCTTCATCTGCTACAATACATATAAATACCTCTCGCTTGAGAGGGGACTTGATTTCTTTGTCCAACTCCAACTCTGGCAAATCAGAGGGATCCCATGATTGACAACATTAACAATGACAGCATTAGAATTTACATTGGGAGAGGATGGGATTCTTCAAAAGACAGGGGACATTGAAGAGACCGCCTTCTCAGAAGTCCTAATACTTTAAGCTGATATAACAACCAAAAAGGTTTAAGGCAGCTTCTTTACCTCAGACCATAAAGATACTCCTGAACTTGTTTACTTGTTTTTACTATTCCTAAACATTTTAATTGTCTAGAGGAAAGGCATGCTTCTGTGTTACAATGAGCATAGATCATAAAATCCTAGATAGGCATGTATCAAGAATCTAAATTGTCAGACAAAAACAGCAGCTTCGGTATCTTAATTTCTGCAATAATCTTAATAATCTGCAAACAGGCTCCAGATATTCTCTCTGTGAGATGAGATGCTTTATGTTGGGAAGATGTACTTTGGCCTCTTTCACTATGCTAATATTTTTTGAAGGCTTCACTAAGCTGTAGTAGAATACTAAAAGTGAATTACATTAATTGCAAAATTTCTTAGGAGCTCTCCCAGATTAATACTGCTAGAACAAACTATTAACTATACCAAACTGAAAACTACCTCCTGTTTTTGATCAGGTTATCCGAAATTTTGAGCTGATGGGCCGGGTCAACCTGGACCAGTTGGAGATGATGAAGGAACAAGGGAGCAGTGCAGAGGAAGAAGAGAGAGAAATGATTGAGATGGTTGTGGATGGAAGAGTAGCTATGGAAGAAGAGGATGAAGGAATGGAAATGATGGAAAACGATGTGGAGGAACAGAGAGAGATGGATGATGAAGACACAGAGGAAGATTTCAAAGAGGAAGAGGGGGAGCAGGAGGAGGAAGAGGAGGACGCCGAGGAGGTGGAGGCAGAGAAGCCTGCCCCACAAGGTAAATGCAGACGATTATCAATGAACCACCATTCCTTTTGTTGAATATTAATCTCTATGGCTTTCTTTCGGTGTTACACATTGTCCATACCTGGGGTTGGCAACATGGTGTTTGCTATGTACCAGGTGGTCGTACTGTGCCTGCCATTCAATCACAGGATGAGTTTGAAATATAAAAGCATATAAGAATCCCTTCTCTACTTTTGTTCAGTGGCACTCCTTTTTTTCATGGGCTGGCCTCTGTCATGGCATATTGGCTATGAGTCATGAGGATGAGGGCAAAAAAGTGTTGAGGATTGCAAAACTAAGTAATGTCCATATCCAAAGGACAATTTGTGATCGAAATAGATAATGATACATTATTTTTACAAATAAAATAGCAGTTGTGAGATAAAACAAACTTGAAACATATGGGGCTTGATTTGGGCAAGTTTGTTTCTAAAGTTTTGACCGACACCAGTGACTCAAATCAGCAAGTGAGAATACACCTACTCTTCCCTGTCAATATCCCACTTCAAAATAGATTAATTTGCTCACTACTGGGTGTAGAAAAATATTGTTTTCAGTGTCAGAAACCTTGAATCAGACTGTCAAATCCTACCACAGGAAAATTATTCCTTCAAATAACTTAGATTTAAACAATTAATCTTGGAGATGGTGATGTCAAAGTACGACTGAAGTCTCTTAGGGACTACTGAAAGCGTATGATATTTCACACCTGCCCAGTCAAGATCAACAGAAAGCACTACTGGACACTGTTTGACCGCTTTATAGCCTATTGCAGAACACATTTCATTATAACACATTTTGGTATTACACTGTGAATCTGCAGAAGAACAATTTGTATGTGCTGTTCTCATTATTTTATATCAAAGTGCAATATATGTCTTTTTAAGTCAAATCATTTATTCATCAGTAAGAAACTTGAATAACTGAATAACCAGCATTTGATCTTCAGAATATTTTGAAAACAATATCATAAATGTTTGCCCTCAGCAAATGGGCTGGAAGTGAACCAGGGGAAAATGCTGGCATTGCTATTTTGGATGTCCCATAACTTACTTGTTTGTTTGTTTGTTTGTTTGTTTGTTGTTTATCTTAAAATGTGTATCTCCCCCAATATCCACTATTTATGCCTTATTATAATTCTGAAATGATTTCCTCATTTCATTCTTGTATAAGTCACTGAATCTTCTTGACTGGTGTTGGTTGCTCATTAAAGGAAAAGGTAGATCTCATGCCCAAAAAGGTTGCCCACCCCAGGTCTACATAGCAGCCAACATGAATGGTTATGATACATGAAGCATTTTACATGCTGATTCATATATAATTACTGATGAAATATTAATGGTATGATAATAATAAACTTTATATGTATAGTATTTTTCAAATTTAGTAGCAAAGGGTTTTACAGACAATAAAATAATAGTAGATAAAAGTCAGTCAAATTACATATTAATTAATTACAGGACTACAGGGAAATACAACAAGAATGAAATACATAAATACACATATTCAGTATTAACCTGGCTCTGCCAGATGGTTTGTTTCACAAATCTTTGTTTCACAAATCCATCTGGTCACGCTCCAATCTATCGGGTTGACTCCGGCCTGGTTCCGGGACGGACCAATCAGCGTCCTATAAGGGCGGGCTTTGCATGTTTATGTGGGCTTTGGGTGTGACGACAGCGCTTTCTGCGGCCACAGAAACAGAGGCTACCCAGCTAGCACTGAAGACTCGGCCCAAAACGTGAAATTCCCTGATATTCCAGATTAAATCAATACATTTGTTAAATTCCCTGACTTTCTATGTCTGGAATGCATGCTTTTAAATTCCAACCACGGCCCTATTCCGGCGACCGGGAACTGATTTACTCGGCCCGAATCCGGAAGCCGGACCCGGCCCAGCGTCGATGCTGCAGTAACATCAGATCAAATGTTTAACGTTATGTATGTTATGTTACATAAACGTCTGACAACAGACAACATAGACGTTTATGTAACGTTAACATTAGGCTAAAGCTTTTAACCGCAGATACCCGGTT
>OMLI01034312.1:0-12481 GCA_900302605.1 Rondeletia loricata
GGCTGGTCTGCACTGGCCCCCCGCAGACTTGTGCATTGGTACACATTGATTTACAAGGCAATTCTCGGTCTCCTTCCCTCTTACTTGTGTACTTATATTGTCCAGAAAAGTGTTCTGAGTTATTCTTTACATTCTCAAAGTTTGCTCCTATGGTCTGTTCCCAATGTTTGTACTGAAATGGGAAAGAGAGCATTTAGATACTTTGCTCCCTCGGCTTGGAACATGTTACAGAATGACCTGAAACGTTCTGACTATGTATCATTGGATGCTTTTAAATGCCTCATGAAGGGACTAGAGGTTGAATCAATGGTCTGTCGTTGTTTTGATTTGCCCTAATAGTCTATTGTTGCTGCCTGCCCTGCTAGGTTGCCTCTGGCTCTGATACTGGTTGTCTAGTGTGTTTTGTGTAATTTGTTGTTGCTTTTGTATTCCTTTGCTGCTGCCTGTCTTGGCCAGGTCTCACTTGAAAAATATATTTTTAATCTCAATGTGACTTTCCTGGTTAAATAAAGGTTAAATAAAATACAAAATTATAGAGCTACATTTATGCATAGAAAATAACATCCGTTTTTTAGCCTTCAGAATAAAAGCTCGAAAGTTTCAAATAAATATCTCTTTATCCCCGGGCCCGCCGGGGCACATGCCCAGTGTGCCTGGTCGGTAATATGGCTGTGCTTGCTGACAAGGGGGCTTGAACCTGGGTCATCCAGCTGAAGGACGGTCTCCCCTCCCACTCTTGCCACCCTGCTTCCTCTATTCTTGACATACAGTATGATAAAAATTATGCTGACAGTCTCTTTTGACAGTGTGGCATCAATGACAGTCCCTCATCTAATATAATTTGCCAATAAAACTTCCAAAATCCACTTGTATTGACAACATTTCCGGGGACAAAGTGGAGCAATGACTGATGCAAAATTCGACTCAAAAATTTGTAGTCTAAATTAAAATGTCTAGAAGTCACAAAAACTACAATTACCAGGAGCGCCGAGGAGTGAGGAGGCAGCCAATGGACTTGCGGTAAACGCTGTGACGGCACCTGCTTTGGTCCATTTATAGGCGCGTGTGCTACGCTCGCGCAGAGAACTCGCGGTAAATCCTGGCTGAGAAGGACACAGCATCCACAGCTCGTGAAGGTGGGTGTGACAGACAGCGTCTTTTAACATGAGCTGCGTCTTCCTCTTTGTTCATTTGTGCACTTTAGGAATAGGAGCACTGTTTCTGTCTCAAAGTACGAACATGACCAATGGCATGACGTTGTAACTGATTGCAATCAAGATAACTTGATTTTTAAAAAATATCTAGGCGTAATTTATAGCGAATCCTCTCCAATGTTCTCTTTTTGTTTTGTGTGTTAGGAATCAGTGGCGCCTGTACTAGCGCGTGGGAGCTAACAGTATGACTGACAGGTTGTTGATGGGTCTCTTGAACCTCGATCGAGTTGAAGGCTCATCCCGCGTTTGTTAATTTTGAATTATTTTAACGAAGCAGTCAACACTGTGCCACAGAAAGACAGACGGGCGGACGGACGTGGCTAGACTTGGAAGAGTTGTTTTACCCCGGTAATGTTGGTTGGTTGGCAGCAACGACATTTTGTCATTCTCCTTCATCCCCAGATTCTGTAAATGCACCCCAAGATATCTGATCAGCGGGTTAAAGTTCCGTTATTCGACGTCTTCAGCTGAAGGAACCTGCCGTCTGCTCGTCTTTGTTTGCAGCTGCTCGGCACGCGGCTGTCAAAAGCGCCTTTGTCTCATCCTGCTTATTATGCGCGTGCTAATGACACAGCAGCTCGCTGAAACGCCAACCTGAACCTGAACCAACATTAGGGAGATTACAAGTCAATGTCGACTATGGTATGAAGAGGTGTGGGCACTAAACATGCCTTACCCCAAGTCTGTACAGATTTGATCTTGTAGTTTTGAGCATTAAAATGAGAGCAAAGATCATGCAAATGATGCCCCCCCCAAAAAATCACTAGACCAAATAATGTCGGTTGTCTTTCACTGCTACTTTTAATCTCCAGATATTTAGTCGATATTGGGAAGTTTTGGTAGGATATTGAATTCAGGGACTGTGCCAAGTGTTGGTTTAGTGAATTGACGCACCTGTTAACATCAGTACAGATGTCTTGCAATCTCTTTGCTGCCCTTTGTTGTACTGTAGTGGTAAACTGGTCTGTTTTTGTTGTTTATCACCATCAAACCTCCTGCGGCAGGAACAGGTGCTCCCTGTAGATAATCTTTTCCCCCGATGGTGAATATTGCGTGTTAGTAGGCCGAGGCTAGGCCTTTCTACGCCTGGCACCGCCTGCTGCACCCACTGCCTGCTGCACCCACCCTGACCAGGTTTTTGTTTCAACAAATGGTGTCGTTCAGGAACAGTTAACGCGACGGTAGGCTTTTGAAAATGCCTTCTCGCCTCGGATGAAGTGACTGGATTGCTTGATCAAGACTGAACTTAATGTCATTGCTGCCACAAGTCGAAAGATCAACAATGGTACAATGTATGACGCAGTCATTGAGTGCGTGTGGATTGATGGGCGGTGGTTGCTTGCAGTGCTGAAGACGACCGAGGGGTGTCGCTAGTGGGCCTTGTTTTGGCTTGGCATGTTCTGTCCAACGCTCCATTCACCAGAGGCTTTTACATGGGAAATGGTGGCGTTAAACATCCGCTAGAGGTCACTAGTGCTCTGTATTTGGGAGGCACCTGCTGTCAATTCACCAGGGAGTGTGTATCAAAGTAAATTGACGTTTTCCTATATTTCCTCCTCAGGTATACCTGCAGTGCACTGTAACGATGGCATCCTCTGAAGGTGGTGATTCCCTTGAAGGTGAGTTATCTGTTAATGTTATATCATGCAGACTAATGCTTCAAGGTACAGTAATGCAGTATTTACCTTTGTCCGTTCAGATATTCTGGTTAAGCAGCTGGACAAGCGGGCCTCTGGCCAAGCCTTTGAGGTGATCCTGGGTGCTCCTGCTCCAGATTCCAAGGGCGAGTTCCCCCTGAATCCCCCCAAGAAGAAGGATGTCACGCTGGATGAAATCCAGAAGAAGCTGGAGGCTGCGGAGGAGAGACGCAAGGTAGGAAATGTGTCACCATTACTAACATTAGCTATGGGTCCTAGATACCGAACATAAACATACTGGTAATCCTCTTCACTACTCGCAATTTTAAGATCTGCATTTCCCTTCTGAGTGTCTGGCTAAAGTCGTAAACATTGTTTTTTTTGTTGTTGTAATTTTTCTTTAATTCTGCTTTACCAGAACCATGAAGCCGAGGTTCTGAAGCAATTGGCTGCGAAGCGTGAGCATGAAAAGGAAGTGCTGCAGAAAGCTATGGAGGAGAACAACAATTTCAGCAAGACTGCAGAGGAGAAGCTCAATCAAAAGATGGAGGCCAACAAGGAGAACCGCACGGCACGTATGGCAGCGATGAATGAGAAGTTCAAGGAGAAGGTTAGTGTTTGGGTCAAATGGATGTACTTGCAGGATTTTGCTTCTAGTATGTTGTAACTTAATCTAAAATTTCCCCATTTTGTTTAATAGGACAAGAAGTTGGAAGAGGTGCGAAAGAACAAGGAAACCAAAGAGGGCACCTCAGAAGACTGAACTTTACAAATGGGGGATTGTATAGGGTTTTTTACGTATCCAAAGATTGATTTATTTTTTGTTTGATGGCCAGTATTTTTGTTGTGCTCACTACCCACCTTTTTGAAATAAGAGTGTACTTGTGCTGGTTTTACATGTGGATCATCCCCCCCCCCTCCCCTTGTTGAGTCTAATCATTGAAGATGTGTAGCTTGTCAATGCAGCTTCTGCCCTGGAAAATTAGCAGTGTATACTCATCCTTTGAGGAAGCATGTTTCTATGCATAGGTCTTTTATCCTTGCCTATTCCATGGTGTGTTTTGGAAATGTCTTGTCACCTGTTCTTGGCACTTATTAAAAAGTAGCACATGGTTTTTGATCAGGGCTGTTTTAGGTGCAGGTGTTTAGTGCAGCTTTGCTACCCAGAATCTGCTAGTTGTGCTCCTAAAGATCATATTTGTGCCGTTGCAGAGTTTGGCGCTTGTAAAATAAGGGGGTTTGTCTCGAAGCACATGACTTCTTGCTGTGAATTAACTTTGCCAGACATAAATGGAGCCATCTTGGACATCACTGGAACAGGGGTCTAACACATGGAAAGCAAAAGAGCAATACACTTTGGCATCTCAATAGATAACAGTAACTAGTTGACTTGAACTGTTGTACTAAAATAAAATATGTAAACACACTTTGTTTTTTTGAAACCTTATTAGTATCTTACTGTCATATTTGAAGGCGTTGTGTGAAGGTGGCAGGTTGAGCAGCAGTACTTATCAACAATGCCAGGTCCTGTCCCCAAAAGGTGTCGATAAAGTTGAAGCTTTTGAACAGGCTAGAACAAGGCCTTGACTGACTCAAGCTCCTGTAAGGTCAGGGCTTTTCAATAAAACATTTAGTCATTTTAAAAACATGACTGTCTGCATTGACTTTGGAAGCTGATGTTCTTATTGGTCCAGATGGATCATGGAGCGTGAAATGGCTGGTTATGTACTGACTACACAACATCTTGTCTGAGTGGAATTTACAGTGGACTTGGACTACGCATCCTTATATTGGTATATTGCTCCCTACCGGGGGAAATGGAGAAAATATTATTCAGATCACTCCCATAGTGTCTGCATTACATGTAGCAAAATTGTGGATCAAATCCGGTGCGTTTAGGTGAATTTGGCCTTGATGGAACTAATGGGGTCTAATGTGTAGGCGGGGACTGCTCTCCATGTGATCTGACTCTGATCTGGATCCATACCAGTGATAACACAACTAGTCCAGCAGCTTCACCAAACTGGAGCAGTCTGTTTCCCCCTGGTGGTGTAATCACTGAGGTAATATTTCCTTGGACAAACATGGATATCAAGTATGATAAGCAATCTAGAAAGCTTAAATAAATGAAAATTAGATAACATATCTTGAGGAATGGAGCATATAGATGTTTGGATCCAAATGTTCTGGTGTATGTGGTATTTATTTGTCTCCAGCTGGAGCATGTTAAATAATAATAATAATAACTTCGATTTTTTTAAAAAGCGCCTTTCTCAAACTCAAGGACACTGAACAGGGGAATACCCCTAAATTTAAGAAGTGTATTATTCCTGTGGTCTTCCAAATATATATGAGCACATGAGCAAGCTAGAAACGACAGAACTCATAACTGTGATGTTGACGTATAAAGTATCGAGCTGCATAAACTATGAATGGGAATGTTCATAATTCATTCTCTATGGAATTGGGCATCAGCATGCATTAAAGTGGAATTTAGTGGTATTCTCTTTTAATATTCATTATAATAGAGATGTTACATACCAGTAGAGGGCAATGTTGCACTTTCTTCAGTCTCTATAAAATAGTTACAAATTAGGATTTCATCCATATACATTTTTGACAGAAATGTAGGCCTACTTTGTGGCTTCAGCAGGTAATTATCAGTGTTTTCCAATCCATTCCTCAAGTGCCCCCCATCCTGCAATTAGTGTTTGTTCCAGCTCTTCTCTTGCACACCTGATCCAATAAGGGCTTAATGCTGATTGGTTGAACAGTAGAAACAGATCTACCTGAACAGGGCTAGCATGAGTACAATCTTTGATAATGCTACATTAACCCTGTCACTAACGTCAGCTTTCAGTTGAGTTTTGACAGTTTGCTAAGCACTCGTGCACATCTGCACAGTTCTCAAGCAAGTGTGACTTTACGGCCTTAATGCTCAGACTTGCGTTGTCACCATAGCAACTAACCCTTAAAATTCCACAATCGCCATTTTATGCTGTACTTGCCAAATTACCATGGCAAACAGTGGAAGGACCGTTCTGTCCATTCAAGTTCTGTGGTGTCGCCCTTAATTGGATCATTTCTAGTGAATTAAATAAGACTGAAATTAACTATTCCTCATTGGGCCCAGGACCCCCTGGGACCTCTGGGACCCCCCCATGGACCCCACTTTGAGACCCACTGTAGTAGGAAACCTTGGCATACATATTAACCGCAACATACAGTATCAGTTAAATCCTGTAGAATTGCTTTACTATCGATCCAACCCATAAGCTTCAGATAACAGCCCACCTCTTGGTTCTTTACAGCAAGAACCTGGCTGAATACATGCTGTGTGTAATGCAGAGGACAATCAGGATATAAGTGAGAAGCCTGGCAATTGTCTGCAATTTGAAACGACTACTCTGCGACAAAAGAAATATCACGGCTGTTAAAGTCCTTGTCAGTGAACTCATTCTCCATGCTTGATATGCTCCCCTGTTCTGCCACAGCAGTGAGTAATTAAGAAGAATCTATTGAGACAGGAAGCTGTTGAAGAAAGGAACGTGTGTAGGAGTGTGTGGGCTAAAAAGTGAAATGCACTATTAACGTCTCCCACCTAAGAATGTAAAGTGACTAGAAACATAGCTGTGTGGAATAATACTCTACAGAAAAAAATGACCTCTAATAACCTCCGGTGATATGGCTGTATTTGCCTCTGTAGTGAGTACAGCATGTTCACACAGCATGAGTAAGCCATTGCAACCTGATGCGTGACAGCTCAATAATGTACTGTATGCACACACAAGAGCTCAGATAATTACTGATATACACAGTATGAATGGTCCATTTATAACATGCATTATTAGTTTCACAAAGGAAAAAATACTACAGTTGACAGTTTTCTATAAAACCAGCTTTGACCGGAGCAACAGACCTTGAGTGAGTCAACTCAGTTGTACACGCTGTTGACTTTAAGTCTAAACTAGACTGCCATGATGAATCAATGCTCCCTACTAGAGCACAAGCCAGCAGATTATAATTATACTTATCACATACATTTTCTGCCATCAACCCTGGTTGTATTTTTGCCATGCTAATCTAAAAAAGAAAGGAAAAAGAACAATGCAGAGCAACTCGCTTTCTCGCATTGATGTTGAAATCCTTTTTTATAAGTTTCATTCAAGTTGTACTGTATACTGGATGTGTTCAACCGACGTTTTGTGCTAGTTTAAAATGTTTTAACTTTTCACTGTACCCGAAATGTCTTGGACTATTTGCAAGATTGTCAAAATCGTCCCATCTGCTGACAAACAAAATAAATCCATAGTCTACATTTAGAGGCCTAGATGTATAGAACTCCACAAATAACATTATTCTGCCACATGCTCATCTTATCTTATTCCATTTTACTATTATTATTATTATTTTTCTCAAACAGAGGCATGTTGAGGTCGGTAACATCGCAAAAAAGAAGAAAGACATGCCGCCCTGTATCTCATTGAGTAAACATAATGCAGAGTGAGTTGAGTCTATCCTGACATCATCTTAATGAAAGTGTCTGTGGGGAAACAACAAATAGGCGCCCGGCTAAGGCTGGGACTTCAGGGAGAAGAGTCGGCGTGGATATAGGATGAGGTAGGGAGGGATAAGGGTCAGTGGAAGCAGTGTAGCAGGCACATTAAGGCTGACAGACATCGATCACTCGGGATGATGAGGAAGAGTGAGATCAACCCAGAATGGGGAGGAACAACGTGAGAAAACTATTACATGGCTGACTGAGGTTTTAATGCAGCACTGAGATGCTGTAATATTAAAAGGAGCAGGGCGATGACCATGCGTAACGATACGGGAAGAGATGTTAGGATACTTGCTGACTGATATGGGTTTTTGAAGGCTGATACTGATACAATACTGATACCGATACCAATATTTGTGTAGAAAACCAATCAATGGAAAAATATACTTCTAGTGTCAGGAAATAAATCCAGGTCCAGGATTTATGTGCTTTAGTATATTTTTCTATTGTTTTGTTTTCTATTCAGTTCCTCCCAACATGAGCACACGTGAAGCTTGTTTGAAATCCAGGTGCAATTCTTCACAGATATTTTTGTATCAAAGCTGCTGATAACCGATATTTTCTGATATTAAGTATCTTTAAATTTGACGATTTTCATGCCAAAATAATGCAAGCATTCAGTGTTTCCTCCAAAACTGTATTCTTGTTAGATGGAAAAGCCTCTGAAACAGCATTTAGACCATCATGGGACACTAAAACTCTCCACTGAAACACAGACTAATGAGATTGTTTTAGCTGGGTTTGCAGCTCTTTAAGGCAGAGTGACCCACAACACGTATTCAATGATAGTGGAAACTGGGATACATTTCTGCCTCCATCATATCAGAGATGGACAACACCGACTGACTGATATCCAATTTTTCATAAAACACCAACATCGGCCAAACCGATATAGTGGTCTAACCCTGAAATAGCCTCTCAGGTTATTCATACTGTGCATGCTTTGTCCAGTGCTTTATCATCGCTGGTTGGTAATAACGTATAAAGTGTTGATGTAAATGTTAAGTTACATAAGCGATGTCAAGTGGAGGAGGATGTTTTCGTTTCAAGTCTCTTGGATTGTGCGTAGGTGTCAGCAAGCCCAGTCTCTCTTCATTTGAAACTGTAGCACACATATCGATTAACAGCAGCGTATCCACACAGGCTTACAGTATGGAAACCACCATGAAGTCATGCATACTTCTCACATAGGAGTAGTCCTACAGTGCAACGGTGTAGGAGTCGCTAATCCAAACGCCTCAGTGCTTATATGAGATGACCCACAGTTAAGCAGCTCAAATCGTACAGTGTGCTGTTGCCACAATTTGCTCCCACTATTGTGAAGAATAATACTGATTGTTGGGTTTTGTCGCGCTCAGCCCCCATCATGCATCCCTGCAGCGATCCCTTCATATGTTGATTTATGCAAAGCCACTGTGAAAGAGTCATCTAAATCCTGACTGGTGAATGTGGAGTTGTTTTTCTAAGAGTTGAGGCTCGTTCCTGGAAGCATTGTCAAGTCACGGCAACTCGGAACTCCTATGATAGTGGGACTCTGTAATGAACCACAGATAAACAAGCCACCACATAAATGTGCATGGGAGGAGGAACCTTACAGGCATCAAGTTTTGATACTTCTGTATCCAAATATTTTGGAGCTACATCTGTAACAGTTAGATAAAGTTTTATCTGAAGAAATATGAGAAGAAAATGTGACTCTAATTACATAAATACATTAATTGAGTCTACAGTTGCACTTTCTGGAAACTTTTCTTGTGACATTCTGTGATACAGTAGATGCAATTTAAATGCGTGTAGGTGTGTTTTTCCAGATGGACGATGTCCTGCGCTCTACAGTTTCAGATTTTTAGCCAACAATTTGAGTTTCTCTAACTAAACAGAGCAGAGTAATGGATGCTCTATGAGTGACCCATCTAATTCTTAAAGTAATAATAATTTAATATAATTAAATAGTGAGTCAACCTATATCCAGTTCATGAAAGCTTTTCCATTTGCTGTTCTCAACACCCGGTGTCTGGTAGCTCTTTCCTGGGAAAAATCCTCTGGTGCACAGGAAGTAATGTAAAGTTTTACATTTCCAGTTTTTTTGGAATAAACAGAAGAAGAACTGGGTAGTTAGCATGAGCAGTGATGGCCACCATGGCTGAACAGACAAAGAAAAGATCGGCATTGAGATAATATACACTGTATCCAAGGTCATTTGACAGCCAGATATGAAATGCTTATCTGTGGTGTTGGCTGAGATTGGCTGATATGAAATACAGACTTGTGCCTATTACCCAACTACAGAACCAGTTATTCTGAATAAACTGCAAGGAGGGAATCCATGCACCTTTTATTTGGTCAGCATTGCCCTCTGGAAATAGATTATTGTAGGGTTTGGGAGAAATTCTGGGGCCACGGCTGCTTGACAGAATGGATTTTCCAGGCTATTATCAGTGTTTACATTCATTCTTGTAGGGATTCAAGGTTTTAAATCCCATACCAGACAGAATCGGTAGCGGGAGAAAGAGAGAGGGGGTTTTATTAGGCAGCCCTACTTCATCACTCAATTAATGTATTTGATGTCACATATCATGTTCCTTGTTATGCAAATTCTTCCCTGGGTGAGAGGCAATGATGAGGATTTATCAGCCTAGATATGGATGTCTGTGGCGAGCGTGTTAAATGAAAAAGCTTTTTTTAAAACATGAAAGAGGTGCAAAAGTGAATGATTGATAAATGTAGGAGAAATAGATGGCAGGGCAGCATATTCTCTCGCAAAACGGGGAACCTGTGAAATGCTCTACAATTTATTGCTGAAATGATTTCCACTTCTTTTGGATATGGTCCCAGTTAGTCAGTGATACCTTGCACACTGCAGCTATGCAGGGATACATTGGTGTAAATCTTTTTTTTCCTATACTTTTCTATACTTTCTATACTAAATTGAAAATGAAGTCAAGGTGGACAAATCACCACATACAGCGTGGTCAATTGAATGGACCTGCACACTCTATGCCTTGTATAACACGTTTGATAGTTTGCCATTCAGATTTTCAGAGAACCGAGAAGTGGAACTGAAGGCCAGACAGCTGCCTATTCGGAACACTGCACCAAACCTTCCACCGGACATGCTAGTTTTAGGGGTGGCTGTTGAAGAAGGCGATGATTTGAGAGTCGGGCCATTGCAAAGCTGATAAATCTCTGTAATGAGGAGGGCTGGAGGCTGGCAGTGAGGACTGGTGAAATGATGGTATAGCCAGTTATAAAGGCTGCCAGGAGGGCTGCAAAGCACAGTGCTAGAGACTCTTCCTCTTGGGAATATGCCTGGTTCCTCGCAGGTACAACACTGACACTGGCAATGAAGAGCTGTCAATGCAGTGCAACGCAACGGGTTAAAATACACTCCCTACACATTAATAAGTCTATTGTGTGTCATGCAGGTATGTCTAGCAGAAAAACCTTTATTTTCCCCCTCCTGAGCGAATATAATTTGTTCTGCGTCGTTTCCAAGTTGACCAAACGCTATAGCCACTGAATTATCACCCGCAGCCATAAGCACAGGTGTTTTTATCAGCCAAGCGTTTTACACAACATAAACAACATATCAATTTTACGGGGTAAAGCTGCATGTTATGCGAAGACATGCCATGAAACATATGGCACACCAGGCACCAGCACCCACTACATCACTCTGTGGGCTCTTAGAGCACGTTTGACTTTAAATCACCCCACAGCCCTTCTCCCTGTTCCCTTCTTTATTTCTGACTCTGAACTTTTGGGTCATGACAAATTGATGAGATTGCGGCAAAGGCTTTCACAATGCTATAAGTTACAGCGGACGAAGGCGAAGGGCTTAAAACAATAGGCCATTAGCATACTTTCCCCCCCCCCATCCGTCAGCAGGCAGTGCCAGCCCCTGGCAGCCATTCATCACAGCCATGCCACCAAGCAAGCCGGCCTCGGGGCCCTCCGCTCTGC
Source organism: Rondeletia loricata (assembly GCA_900302605.1). Taxonomy (NCBI): domain Eukaryota; kingdom Metazoa; phylum Chordata; class Actinopteri; order Beryciformes; family Rondeletiidae; genus Rondeletia; species Rondeletia loricata. Next base: position 11,376 of record OMLI01034312.1, read on the forward strand.
TTATAAGGAGATGTATGAATACAACATGAACACGCTGCGCTAAGATAAAGACTAATACAGCCCAATTCAACTGTGACCATGAAGATGAATGCATTCAAAGTAAACAGCGACAACGTGACAAATTGTTTTAATACAAGCAGTGAATAAGCAAGCAATCTCTGTTGAGGTTAGGTTTAGCGTGTTTATTTTCATGAACTGTGGCTACAAGATGAGGTGCTGTAATGTCACTAAAAGCAGCCATGCGCCTTCCCCAGGGTACAAAGTCTTTTGAAGCTCCTTCCAGCTGCTTCTAATGCACATTGTTTGATGTGGATGAAGTTTCTCAGAGGGCGGTGTTGTGTCGGGGCTCAGTGTGAGGTTGGCTGTTCAGCTTGGGTCTCTGTGCCACTGGCTGCCTGAGCTTCTGTCCATTAAGCTAGCTTAATAGAGAGGGGGAAATTAACCTTAATGGGCACCTTTCTCTTTGAATACTAACAGGGGCCCTGTATTAAGTACCGCGGTGTCTCTCTGCTGTATGTTTTCAGGAGTTAATGTGTGAGAGTCACAGAGCAGAATGATCCTGAAGGCAGCAGAGTGACTCTATGGGGCCGGTCATTCACAACCACTCCTCTCCTTCCCATCCCTCGTTCCTGCTGAGCAGCTCTCCATAAATGCCAATTAGCAAAAATATAAAACCAATTACAGCAGCTTTGTGCTCAGTAAATCAGATTATTAAAAGCCATGTACATCTTCCATGCAATCAGCGCCTGCCGCTGTACTACAGACAGACTCCCATGCCAAGCGTATCAGTCTACTATCCAGTCCAATGGCTGCTTCACTACCCTCTGTCCCTCTCGCCTTCTAATCAGACTATAATGACATTTGCGCAAGGCAATGAACAGTGTTGTGCCAGGCTTTTTAAAGACTCCACCACCCACCACACGCATCGCAGACGTGTTTATGACTCCTGGGTGTAATATTTCCTTCATTTGCATAATTATGTCCCCTGTTTATTATAAACCTGTGCATCCATCTCACTAAGGCCCATTAAACAAGCAGTGGATTTGTACAAAATTAGAATGCAATGGAATGTAATACTGTTGCACCACCAATGATGGGCCAATAAA
>OMLI01034318.1:0-10023 GCA_900302605.1 Rondeletia loricata
TCTTTGATTTCAGCTCATGAAAAATTGGAGCAAAAACAAAAGTGTTGCGTTTATATTTTAGTTCAGTGTAGGAGAATGTTGTTTTAATAAACAACTTTTGAATCACACAGCGCATCCGATGCAGAAAAGGTAAGGTTGTTTGCATTAGAACCAGGACACACAGTGTAGATGCGATGCAGCTTACACAGTTCCACACTATAGGTTATCAATAACGTCATATTCCAACGCTTGATTCCTAGCTGGGGGGCAAGCGAGCAGACAGCTGCCCTGTCACATAGCTATATAGTCATTTTAGAGTTTATAAGAGCATTTATGACTTCTGATAGGTTAGATAGCTACTTTCGATACTTTTCAATACTTCGATACTTTTAAAATACTTAATATTTTCGCTACAAAAAATATGGTATCTCGATACTTCGATAGTATCGATACTTTTGACAACCCTAGTAGTAAGGGGTTATACTGCCTGTCCATTAGAAAGCCAACTGGTCAGTTTAAAAAAAACAAATTGGTAGGGTGTGATGGTGTGATGGCTGACCATTCTCATTCTAATGGCCGATTATACAAGGTGAACAAGCTAGACTACACTGGAAATTAGTTCACATTGCATGGAATTGACCAGTGTCTCCCATACAATGTTAATATTTGGGCGGCCCGCACAGGTAAATTCACAGCCCGCCAAGTACACTTTTGTTTTGTATTCATTTTGGGTGCTGTGATGCATGAAGCTGCCAATTCTCACCAATGTAGTTTTCAAACAATCAAGATTGAATGCTGCCAAGCGTCAAAAGTGCATTAGTTAACTACAATGACCATAATTCATTGCACCTAGGATGCACTCCAAGATCTTGTCATTCTTTCATCACAAACCAAAAGCCGGTACACAATATGGAAATTCTGATTCCTTATTTCAATGTACTTCAGTCAGTGAACTACTTCTCTGGTCTGTGTGACCTCTAATACCAAGGGTTTTGTATTAGCGATGTTCTACCATAATTTGCAGGCTGTGTATGCCTAGCAACACAATTGTGGCTTAGGGCATGTCCATGCATTATAAGGAAATCAACAAACTCTAGTCAGGACACTGCTCTGCTTGTGTGCATATTTATTACACTACTCACAACTAAAGTTCAAGAAATACAGAGAACCCTGTAAATGGCACTTAAGTCAGACTAGCAGAACAAACTAATTTTCAGAGGAGCTGCACTCTCAGCATGGGGAGGGGCTTTGAAACAAACCAAAGTTCAGAGACTCAGACATTCCATGTTTTGTTATTGGACTGATGTAAGGGTGAGTAAACAAATATTTGGCCTTCAAATTTTATAATAATTATAAATAAACAGCGTACCTGCTTACTGTCCACCTCAATATCTGCCACATAGTTTTCAAACACTGTGGGCACATAAACCTCAGGGAACTGATCCTTGCTGAACACTATGAGAAGACAGGTCTTCCCACAAGCTCCATCACCGACTATCACTAGTTTCTTTCGGATTGCAGCCATCTGAAAGAAAATATTTGGGAATTAAAACAGAAATACTTAAATCAATACATTTACCAATACACAGGATCTGATGTAAAAACACCTTGTTTTGTTTTGGGTGACCGCCAGTGTAGAAACCTAGCATGGATAGAGGTAAGAGGGTTGGGTGAGAACAGGTTTGTCAGAAACACAAAGTCATAATAGATGATTTGTTGAATTAGACCCACAACACCTCCAGAAGTCTCAACAGGAAGTTCTGGCATCCCAGAACCACCCTCCTCCACACCCGCTGTCAACACAACATGAAGTTTGCAATGGGGAGTGAAGCAAAATTAACCATGATAAGCAAGTTAGGTAGTTAATAAGACAGATAAGGTAAACAAGTGGTTCCCAACTAGCAACAACCCAGCCTGAGCCTCCCTCTCCACAGCAGACACATACACCATCCTCCGCATCTGCCCCTTTGTTAACAGGACAAGTATTAATGGAGTAACACAAAGCTAGAATAATGTGATTGCTAGTTAAGTGTTAACACAACCTACTTAGCTGTGAGAGTGTATGCTTGCTTGATATGGTGGTAAACTAATCAAATTGTTTTTTGTAAAACAATTTGAAATTGGAATTTATTCTATTAGGTACTGAAAAAGTATTGAATTGGTACCGGAACCGAAATAAGGAACCGGGACCCGAACCGAAACGCAAAAAATTCAAATGATACCCAACCCTACACACACACACACACCATGCATACTTGCAATGTTTAAGGAGATGTGCCAAGGCCTTTGTTGCCCATTGATTTCTTTGAATTTGGATAAACATGCCAACTTTTCCACTTTCCAAAACTCTCAACTAGTACCATAAAAATGCTCATATACATTTGTATAAAAAAACAACAACACTGAACACAGCTGTCCCATAATTTGTGGTCTCTCATCTCTCACTGGTTAAGTTCAAGTGTACCTGTGGTCGAGTGGAGAGCACACAGTCCACATATGCAAAAACAAGTAATGTTTTCAATAATACAATCAGCACTCGCATGACGCTAGAAATGAATAGTAGATGTTCAAGGCCTTGACAGATCGTATCAAAGTGCAGCACATAGCACGTTTTCAGTTGTGGAAAAGCACCTGTGCCCTGATTAGGTATACGTCGCTGATACACTCCAAATGATGGTCTTGTGACAATTGGTCAAAACTTTTCATCTAAAACTACAACATTGCCCTTAGCCATCTCCTTTTAATTACATCCGCCAACAGAGTTGGGGGTTATGTTTTCAGCCCATTCCGTCTGTTTGTCTGTTTATTTGTTTGTCTGTTAGCAGAATAACTACAAAAGTTATGAACAGAACTTTGTGGAAAGGTTGGTCATGGGGCAAGGAAGAACTGATTAATTTTTCACACTGATTGGCCAAAGGGGGGCGTGGTAGTGGCCGTGGCTTCTCACTAAAAGGCATATCACTTGAAGATTAGTCCTGAATGGGTTCCAGTAGCCTTACGGCTTAAACACACTACCCGTGTCACGTCACGTCGCCACGTCACGTTCTACCTGCCCCACAGAGCATGTCAGGACGAACCAGAAAACAACCAATATAAACTTTGTTTCAATGCACTAGCCTGCATCGAACGCATGTGTCAGCCATCGAGAATTCAAGCTCTGCTATTCTTGACGTTGGACGCTGCCATCGAATGTGACGTAACGCAGGCAGTGTGGCAGCTTCGGGCAGCTTTCATTGATTTGAATGAATCATGAACTTGACGGTGAACGCTGATGGCGACGTGACGTGACGCGGGTAGTATGTTTAAGCCGTTACCCTACGTTCAGATGGACTGCTGGAAACAAAATGTAGAGGCAACGTAGACAGGAGGAGGTGAAGAGGCAGGGAAAAAATTCAACTCAAGCAAGAAATTGGCCTGACACAGTAAAGCAAAGGCCAATCTGCTTCAAGCAGGACTTTATCCAAGCACCAGAAAATGTCTCCCCCCACCTAATATATAGAGTATGACAAATGTCCATTAGGTATTTGTGACAAGTAACACTGACCAATGGCATCTGAACAAAAACTCTATAAAAGCGACATTCCACAAAGAAGACACTGGTCTGGTGGTACTGGCTGCCAAGCCTGGTGCTAAATGATTAAAATTCAGCTGAAGCATAGTTTTAAGTAATCATCAAACATTGTCTCATCAAGAAGCTGTCATCAAAACTACAAATCACTCCACTTTCGCTGCTTATTTTTCAAGTCAAGCGTTCACACTCAGGCAAGTAAAGCTTCCTGTCTGGGCGTGGGGTCAGGTTTCTTAATCACCTCCCCAACAACCACGCAGAAGTCATCCCACTGGTGATGGCACCACTTCAGTCTCTTATTTAATAAGTTATTAAATCAGGAAACTGTGTTGTCCAATGGTTACAAAGTTTCTGACTGGCACGTTACCTAGCGTTGCCTTGTTGACGTCACAGATCGGAAGTTAGGCACTGCATCACCAAAAAACTTAACGTTAGCTTTAACATAACCTGGTCCTCCTAATCACCTCTGAGAAGGAACTGAGCTGACGTTAGTTAGATGAGATAAAAAACAAAGGTAGCATAACGGCACTGACTGTCAGCTAAGCTACTTAACCGTCGTAGTTAGCCAATCTGGCAAGCTAATTAACTTTGTGCTGTTTATCTCTAATGTGTAAGTTAATATTACACCTGTCAACTTAACCTCTAATTAATTGCTTTACATTACAGCTACCAACAGAATGTAATATTAACGACCGGTAGTTTATGGCCTATAGTCTGACAAAGACGTTATAGTCACTGATTCAGTAGTGTCAGCTAACTTGTAGCTAGCAGCAGTTCCCACTCCGTTACCAGCACAGATAGCTAACTGTTAGCTTGCTAACTTTGCTTCATTTCTCGGATAGCAGCACATTTTGAGAGCTTCATGTATTGCTTGTCTTCGGCAGGTACCCTAGTATACAACGTAAACAAGCAGATATGTATGATAAGTAGTCGCTTAAACATAATTTTACCGTTTTGTCTGAGGCACTCACCTTTTTCTTTTCCTGTCAGACCTGTCAGTCCCGCCCCTGAGGGTGCCACGCCGATAACATCCGCCCACACTGCGGACTTCCAACCAATAGGACGCAGCGAAATCATGACTGAAGATTATTTTAGCCAACCAACATAAAAATGAATCACCATACCAGCGCTCTTTTACCGGTGTAGAAAACGGAAGAGAATTGAACAGCCAACAAGTGAAAAAGAAAGACTACAGCCAACAGCTACACGAGTATGTTCCAGATCAGATACTAACATACTACACACTAATCAATATATACTGCATACTACGCACCCGCTGTGTGTGCGTAGTATGCAGTTGATTAGCCTAGTTGTTTATTTACCAGCAGACAGTACTCAAACAATACGTCACGTGATCAACACAGATGAAAATCAGCAGTCTACCTTTTCCCAATACTATATTATTTATAATTTTATAAATTACTAAATAATAAATATAGCCTACATTATGCTATATGTATCAACACCTAAAGTAATAATCTGCAACTTTTTCATGTAAATACATGTCTGTTTTGCTACTCTCCATCGCCAATTGATAACATACAACAGTATCCCTATAGCCAGTTCATAAAAGCTTTTACACATGCTGTTCTAAACACCGGTGTCAGGTAGGATATTACCGGGAAAATAATACAATAATAATAAATCTTCTGATGCGTTTTATGTTTCCTGCAGCAGCGGACAGCGTTTGTTTGGAATAAAGAAAAATGGGGGCCTCGGGTTTCTTGACTTTTTCACCCTGAACAATACTATTAAGATGAATTGGTTAAAGCAGTTTTTTTTTTTTATGGTCTGTTTGGAACTTTATTCCCAATTATGTATTATCCTAAATTGGCGGCCTACCTTTTCTGTTAATATGTAATTACAACACTGATAAGATTCCAGCTAATCTGTCCGCCTTTTAGACAAGATTTATCGGTCAATGTTTTTGAATTCCTTTCCATTTTGTGGAAATGTTGGTCATGGGTAAAGGAATAACTGATTAACTTTTTGGCCAAAGGGGGCGTAACAGTGGGCGTGGCTTACTTTTCTATGCATATAACTTAATAGCATGGAAGAAATTATTAACTTTTGGTGAAAATCCAACATGTGGAACTGGGAGACACTAAATTATTGATGTATTGATTAGTAACAACATACTAATTTGGAAACAATTTTCTTAACTGCATCCCTCACTGAAGTGTTTGGTTTTGCTATGTTTCCATCTAAAATCATTCCATTGAGCTTTAATAAATCCATCAAGAATTCAGTGTCTGATATCACTTGAGGACAATTTCACACTAAAATAACTCAAATCAAAAAAAGTTGTTAAACTTTTTTGCAGTTTTAGTATATGTGAGAAGAAGGTAACTGAAATCTTCATTCTTTGGTGAACGGCTGTTACGAGGGGAGACTTGGGCACTGTAAAATAATACTGATTTAAGGTTAGCCCGGAATTGTTTCCTTCTTAAAACAGGGTCCAAAATTGGCATTCTTTCTATTTCAGAGCAGCTTGCATGGATCAACTACCTGTAGAGCACAAATAAATAAAACTACATATAACTGTGTTTATAACTGCAATCTCACATTACATTGGGTAGTACAAAAAGGTGACATATCACTTTGTCGCTTTTTCATATGCCCAAAATCTAAAAATGTTATAGCTTGATCACCATGCATTTTTACATGTATTCAGTTAGTTTTGAATGGGTTTCATAAAGCCAAGAGTTGTAGAATTTCCTCATCCTATTATGAGGTTTTCCCCCCAACAGTGACGATATGTTACATTACCTACAACAAATGTGGAAATGAAGGCCAATAGTTTGCTGCTGAGTTTTTGAGTTGAGAGCTTGAGATTTAATTGATTAGCACACCTGAGGCTTGTCTCTGATTACAGAGGTGCCCATGATTTGTTGCTGATGAGTTTTTCATTGGTCATGTGAGGCAGTGGTTTTCAATCCTGATCCTCAGGACCCAGAGCCCTGCTGGTTTTCAGTCTAGCGATCTAATCAGGGACTGATTTACACCTGAGACACCAGGTGAATGCAATTAACTACCTGGTAGGATAGAAAACCAGCAGTTATCTGGGTCCTGAGGACCCGGGCTGAGAACCACTGATGTGAGGCACGCATTGAGGACTTCTTTGGAGGTTCAGCATCAAATTATTAAAATCAGCATAAGACATACAAGTTAAATTATAAAAAGGCCTTTTTGTACAAATGGGTCTTGAGAAGTGATTTGATTCTATAACAGGTTATTGGTCTTTCTCCGCACTACTATATGGCCTTGGATTTCTCCTCTCCATACTTGAGTCCATTGGCTTCAAAATACTGTTCTAGCCTTTCTTAGTAGGCTTCAAAACGTGAAAATCCTCACTTTTCCAGAATGCTGCCATCTTTGGTGCACTTTGATCTTGTCTCAATGTGCACTAAAACTATTTTCTATCCAAAAGCATTCCATCTTCATCACCAAAATTTGTTGTGTTCTCAACAGAACAAAGTTAAAGGTGCTATCAGTATGAAAAACCCAAGTATCTCCCTTATATGATGGCTTTTATTTTACTGACAGCTGAACGTGGCTTTTCCTTAAGTCTACCATCTGTATACTGAAGAAGAAAATATCTGCACACTGTTTTCTATTCTCCCACAGTGATTTAATAGGTTTCGACCTAAAAGGTCTTCGTCAGGTACCATCTGTATACTACCACCCCGTTCTGGGTTCACCTGGCATTGAACTTAGCACACCACCACTCAGGGCAATCAATTTAGGTTCAACCAATCACAGTACATTTTCTTAACTTTTAGTGCACAACAGTCTAACATTGGTTTTCTTTCACATACTACAGTACCGACTTTCCATCAACCTGCCTCTACTTCTACATCAGTTAATGATTTTCTAAATTTCCCAGAATGCCTTTCGGCAACCCCAGAGAATGTGTGTGAACTTGTGCATTCAGCTGCAGGTAGGTGGATAGAGCAATAGTGTAATAGCAGAGTGAGTATTTCCAGTCAAGAAAAAGTGAGTCGTGCCCCTTACTCAAAACACAACATATCTTGTGGCTGCACTGCATTCTGGTCTGAGGCTACTGTCGGTGGACAAACTGGTATCTGAACCTCTTCTACGATGGATTCCTCCCTGTATAATTGTTGAATGTCGGCACCATGGCTGTAGCCACATGAGAACACCAAGATCCTGACGTTGGTAATTTCCCCCCATCAAATTGGGAATTTTCACAGTCGCATCCGTGCGCAATTACACATGGTTGATTCAATTTTAGGCGCCACAGTTACAAGGCCGATGAGTAACTTTCACAACACTTTGTGTGTTGGCTGTCCTTTCTTAACAAGAGATATTTACTTATTAATTTCATAGACCCACAAAATGGCTATGGTTGTAGACTGTGGTTGTACTGGGAGCTGCCAGGTGTGAATGCGTTTAACTGTATGAACGTCATTGCTGAAGAAGTGCATGTGTGATCTGCAAACCTTCCTTAGGTCTGAATAAAGTACACTGCAGTATGCACCTTTTATTCTGGGGAAAGGGAAACCCCATGTGCACAGCTGATTTAAAAGTGCTCAATTCCAAAAAACAAGTAATTTTGCAATGTGGTATTAAATCCCCACTGTGCACACTTTTCAACTGAATTGCTCCAAGTATGCTCAAAACGCTTAAGGGTCTCAAAATTATTCCAGTTCAAAAGCAAATTAAGTGGACTAAAAAAGGTGCAGGTACTCTACAAATCGGCCTTTCAGTGCACATAGGGGCAAACCCGTGGCTATTAAACTTGGTATTGCCACATAGTATATAAGATATTACCAACAGGCTTTGTTGGATGTTAACCCATATTTTTCCTGTCAATAAAATTTTAAAATGGCACTTGTTAACAATGGTAAACATTCAAATAATGTTTCATGAGATTTCAGCCTAGGTATGATATTCCCATGGCGTTTAAGGGCCACTACATCAAAAAACAAAGCTGATCATTTTTAAACATCATTTCACACACGTCGTGTAACTAAACAGTTTTGGACAACTTTGAAACTGTCCCCCCAAGCGATGCCATCAGGTCATTGAATCTTTTCTGCGTGAATTGCAGTTGAATTAAATAATATAAATTACAAATATGCATGGCCCAAAGGCTCAGTGTGGGATACAACTGGGAAAATAAAGTTGATAATCCGTTTTATATATTTGGAAGAGGAAATGGAGTTTTATAGAAATTCAAACAGAGAAAGAATTTGAGAATGCACTTGTATATTTTCATCATTATAATTTGATCATCTCATGTTCACTTTTTTATATTTTACTTGTATTAATACCATCATTCTCTTTGTTTTTACTTAATCTATTATTTTCCCCTCTATATGCTTTAGTAACTCAGATGTATTTACATGGCATGCCAATAAAGCAAGATGAGAGAGAGAAAATATAATGTAGTCTATTGAAACAAATTAGCTTTATATATACTGGATTATATCTTTTTCCAGGTATGTGAGGGACAAATGATTGCAGATTTATCTTTGATTAATGATTAATAAACATTCAAGTTGCAAGAAGTAATTGTCCACAATATATTACACAATTACAACAGCATTTATTACATAATATTGAAATACAGTAAGTGGATGTTGTTGCACATCCTACTGGTGTCCAGCTGCAGGCAGAACGATCTTGTCAGGGTTGTAGTAGTTCTCCTCTATGAGAGGAAGACCCTCCAGCTCCCTCTGGTGAACCAGACGCTCTGCTTCCCTTCTGGCCCACTGCCGCATGCTGGCAGAGAGACAGATACAGACAGACAGACAGAGAGACAGAGAGACAGAGAGACAGAGAGACAGAGAGACAGAGAGAAAGAGAGAAAGAGAGAGAGTGACAGACACAGAGAGAGACCGTCTAATCATATTGGAAGTGTTGCCTCCTTTTGTTGCTACTTTTTCCCTTTTCTACAGACTGGGTGACCGACTGTCCTCAGTCACTTGCCCCTTTGCATCCTTCTCAAAGCCAAAGTATTTCCAAATGTCAGATTTGATCTTCTTAGAAGGTTAAATAGTTCAGGAAGCTGGCTGCCTTCTGCCATATCATTCGTCAGACGGGAGAGGGGCGCTCCCTGTGCCAAAATATAAACAGATCATAATGACAGCAGCGCTGTGCTGTGTTGTGTTCACGATGTCACTAGGGATGGGGATCGATACCCGGTTCCATATGGGAACTGGTTCTAAATAGCTCAAAACCCGAGAATCGATAGGCGTCGACACTATCGATTCCCTTATCGATCCTATATGGGTGTGTCATTCAAATATTCGTTTCTGCTAATTAGCATAGGCTACATACAACTCAAACAACCGTTACGTTACAGACAGTAAATCATTTATTATATAGGATATGGAAAAAGGAAAAGAAAAGAAACGTGTGAAATCCCGGAGCTGAGAGCGCTCCGGCTAACGGCGGCTGCGGAGGAGATTTTCGGGCTGTTTGACAAAACCGTGGCGGAGTACGAAGAC
>OMLI01034319.1:0-10652 GCA_900302605.1 Rondeletia loricata
GTTGGTGGGTTTCCACGGCGTAGGTCGCCGAAACACTAGATGGCAGTGTCGAGCTTTATTAACACAGAGTACTTCCGTGTTACAGTACTTCAGTGTTTTCGGATACATTCGGCTGTGTCCAAACCGATGTTTTTGGATATTTCTCGCCATGAATTTAGTGACATCTGGCTATCTTTATAATTAGAGGATGAGGTGTCATATAAATGAATATATTTGCGAACCTCCTCAGCTAGTCTCTCTTCGATCTGCTCCGTGTTGTTATTGTTGGCTGAAATGAACCGGAAGCACGTGGGGGGAAATACTATGCGACCCAAGCGGACCAATCACAGTGCTACGGTCTGCGTCGCCGGTCTGCGTCACCCTACGCGCAGTTACATTTTTGGAGAGGTGCACGTAATCTACGGCGACAGCCTCTGAAGGCTACGCTGACACCGGAAATACCTACGAAGTAGCTACGGCGTAGCTACGCCGTTGTTTCGACGCAGAAGTATAAATTGAGCTTTAACCCTGTCCCTGATCTCCTTATCTATATCCCCTCCCCACTGGGGAATGACCCAGGCGGTTTGCTGACAATTGGCGCAGTACGCATCAGCCTGGCTGCTCTGGTGGCCCGCCTGGCCTAGAAGCTGGCTTCCACGTCAGGTCTTAGCAAAGTAACCTACATCTAGTAGTCCTGACAAGGCTGTGTCGTGTGATCTCCCGGGCTCACGCTACACTAACTGCCTGCCGCTAACTGCTTCTAAATAAAGAACTGTGTTAGTACTGGCAGAAAGAGAACAGGCAATGGAGGGAGGCACAAGATGGCTGGGGCTATGTTAATCTTTAATTCTGAAAGGAGAACAAAAATAACCTCCAAATCCCCCAGCTGGAACCATGGGCCGAGTTAAAAGCACGCTCATTGTGCAAGAGCGATGCCACAGTTTTTATCCTGCAAGGAAGTACTGAGTGCTATGTACAACCTGGCAAATGTAATGGAACGGTTTGGTTAAATGAAATAAGATGAATGCCCAGGCCCACGAGCAATGGATGGTCAATGCCAACACTACTAATTGAACTAAAGGTGTGGTCACATCAGAAGTTCAAACAAGCTTTTGACAGTTGATCCACATCTTTTATACTTGGCTCCGGGATAGTTTGAGGTGTGTTACAGATACTCCGGTCATGGGATTGTTGAATCATGTCAGTTTTACTAATATGTTACAACTCTCCAGGCTATGTAAAACCACTAATAATCCTTAATGCATTGCATTGACGTATTTGGAGCGCACCGCTTGTGTTTACTGAGCCAAGACTGAAGAATGCTGATGAGGTGTACTTGTAGCAAAACAAACCCCTCTCATTATTCTGTCAAAGAGAGTGAGAAAGAGAGAGGGAGGTGGGAAGAGTGAGGGAGATTAAAAAGCACTTTGCATTGGCGGGTGCTGAAGTCTAGACAAGAAAAAGGTTTTTTATCAAGCATCAACAACAGCCCGGGTCATGGCACAACAACCCATTGTTTCCGTCTTGATATAACCATCTCAGAGATACTGGGTCTTTTTCTTATTGCAGGGCTGGTATAACTTGATTTAATGGACCCTAATTTGCTCAAGCCATTAATTGTAGCTCAGCCCTAAACTGATTAGCGGCACAATGGTGAAGTTTAGGCCAGAGTTGCATCAAATCCTTGGGTGAACTGGGTTGCCGGCTAAAGAAAGAAACTTGATCATGTTGATTTGCTACAAGAAACCAATGCTTTCAGCTTTGTTACATTCAATAAAAAGCCGTGTCTACTAAGCTCAAAATCAGAAACTGAATAAGAAGTTAAGAGGTGAAATGAGGATACGTTTTTGGAAAGATTTGTTTGAGCCTCTGCTGCCTGAATTAGAGAATTAAAGATAAGAGAAGAATTACAGGAGGAAGAGAATGGACATAATTAAAAGATATTCAGAGAGCGTTCATGTTGGCTGGCTGATTAAAGGTCCATTATATATGGATAATCCAAAACGACAAGAGGACTATTTACCTTAGACAGCATAGGAAATTAACGAGGCCACCAAGAAAGAAGGGAGGCGAGAGGGAGATATAGACTGAGCGAGAGAGAGAGATGGGGGGGGCAAGAAAATTTATCCAATTACACACCATTAATCTTATATCAATGTCGCTTCTTCTCACTTCTCAAAGCAGATAAACTAGTAAAGCACGTGAAAGAATAGGCCACGGTTGAACAGTTTAAAATGGGGGGTTTTGTGTTCCAAGATTAATAAATGTTTCTCGGCAGTTGGGCATGACGACAATGCTTGAATGAAGCATTGTGGTGCATCGATGCTTGAATTATTGTAATCTTCTGTTAATTCTGTAATTAAGATCACTGTCAACTGATTGACTGAGGGGACTGTGTTGGTTATTGTAGCCTTAAAATAATGCTACTTTTCTCCTACATTTAACTCAATGGGCGGCTTCTATCAAAGGACAAAGGCTGTGCACATTGTCCATATTTCGCCACAGGCCTTGCTGACAGAAACAACACTACAAATTGGGGTTAAAGCTAATGTCGAATAAAAAGCCAAGAAACTCACTGGAGCTGAAAAATCACATGACTCTGTTGGTCAGTCACTACGGATGCACTCAGGTACACGCAGTGAAACACTTATAGTTCGCCCGAGGATCACTGATAACATTTTAGCTTCATTACGGCTACATATTTCCTCAATCATTGGAGCTGAAGAAGGCTGGCTCAGTGTGAAAATATCTGGTTGCCTGGTGGTGCTGCTTTGTTAGGGTACATCAGAATTAGGCTATGATTTTTATTTATTTATTAGATGCGCCACGAAAGAGGCAAACGAGTAAGCAGGGAGGAAACCAAGCAACCAATCAGGCAGGCACCTCCCCTGCAGCAAAGGCAGCAACTATGGTGGAAGGACATCCCTCCTCTCACAACAAGCAGCAGATTAATAATAATAATAATAATACATAAAATGTATATCACGCTTTTCCAAGTGCTACCTCCTCAGCCCAGCTACCTCAGGGAAGATGCAGCCACGTGACTGAGGGCACCTTTTTCACTGTAGACTGAATCTGATCATCAGTGTTATTCTCCTCCCTCTCTTTAGGCGGCACCACTCTGCGGCCCAGTGGGGGGTGTAGAGCCCCAGGCTCTGTGTCCCAGAATCTAGATGATGGTTCCGCCTAGACCTGATGAACAGGTTGTAGTTTTCTTATGATAATGCTGAAAAATCATAACTACGTAGAGGGCATGCTGAAGACTCAAAGGGTTAAAGTGTATACCATGTACTTATGGGTCAATCCTGCTCAGGACATTTGTCACGATATCTCCTGTCTTTCCTGTCAAAAGGGACATATATCTGCTTTGAAAGGATGAAAATGTTTACAGTAAACTGAGATATTACGCTCTCCCATGCTCTATATCTTTTTAAAATTCATAAAATTTTGGTAGAACAAAACAGAAAGGGAAAAGACGTTCAATGTACGAGCAGAGCCATCTCTATACACTGAATGTGCAAAATATTAGGGACACTTGCTCTTTTCATGTACACTGATGAGGTGAATCCATGTGAAAGCCATTATCCCTTATTGATTTCCCTTACTAAATCTATACCAATTAACAATCACAAGCGACAAAGAGAAGCAATTAGAGAAGGATTTTTAAGCTTTGAGACAATTGAGATGTGGATTTTGCAAAAGCGGCTGCAACTCAATATCAGGAAGATGTTCCAAATATTTTGTACATTCAGTGTCTGTTGGAAAAGAAGACAGCTAATATGTGAGCTTGGTGCAGAGAACCGAAAACCGCCACTTTCCACAGAGTGATTTCTCTACTATCCATCACATCTGCACGGCTGGAGGATACGTGAACCCCCCCTAATTAAAGCAGAGATTTATGGCCCTGTTAAAGCACATCACATCACATCACATCACATCACATCACATCACATCACCACACACACACACACACACACACACACACACACACACCTCCTTCTCTCCCTCCCTCTGAGTCTTACCCACCAAATCCATTTGGTAATTGGGTCTGCAGTTGCACCCCTATAAAACCGTGGCAGCAGAAGACCGCATCACAGAGTAATGGGCCACACCCATGGCAGGACAGAAGATTTACAGCCTGCACAACATGTCGTCTGCTTCACACTGTAATGTAGAATAGCGTCTGGGGCAGGAGCCATGACTACTGCTTACCACACACACTAGTGTTGGACCATTACTTCAGCAGTAATATGTCAGACTATGAGGAGGGCTGCATTCAATCCACTCCAATAAAAATGTATCACCCCTGAGGGACCATTAATAAGAAAAACAGCATGACTAACATGAGAATGGGGGTGACTGGGTGGGTGGTGGTTAAGGGACAGCAAAAAGGAAAAAACCACCTGATTACCCAACAGCAAGCTCACCCCATTTCCTCCTATGGCTTTGTACAATAAGGCCAGGTTGAAGGCAATACCCTTGCTCTGTCCTTTGTTCCAAAATTCGGCCTTTAAATATCCCTTCCCTCCCTTCGGTCTCACGCAGAGATACCCTATGGTCCTCAGCTTCCTCTCTCCACCTCCACCTCCGCCACACACACACACACACGCACACGCACTCTGCATGTACTTCTGGCAGCAGTGATGAGAGCTCAGCAGGGACATGACTTATTCAGCCGTGCAGCTTCCATCCTCTGCCTCCACCATTTTTGTTTTACTTCACTCTACTGCATCCACAGATGCCAGGGCAAGAGAGAGCGGCTCAGCGGCACGTGCACACGTACCACGTGTTCAGCTAGCCAGCTAGTACGCCTCCCTCCCCCCCATATAATATTGAGTAATATACCGGCAAATGAACACATGCTCTGCATTCTAATTACATGCTATCCTCACTATGCAGGCTTCCATGCAGAGTACACAAACGAAAGCGCCCATATAGCAACTGCACAGTGTGCTCTATTGGGCAGTTTGCATGCTGGATACCAACACCTAATGATCAATGCATAACTCAACATGAATAATCTTTACAGCCACTTAAGAGAGCCAAAAACTCCTGCACATTCATGCACATAAGCTCACACATAAACTCTTAGCACACATCCCATCATGCACAGACATGATGTTCACACAACCCATAATGATTTCTACTTTCTCCATTTGCACACTAATCAGACTGAAAGGCTTCCTGTCACAGGGGGTGTGTACTGTGGGCAATCAGCTTCAAACAGCACGTGCTCACACACACACACACACACACACACACACACACACACACACACACACACAGAGACACACACACACACACACACACACACACACACACACACACACACACACACAGAGTGCAAAGATACCCATGCATGCAAACAAACATGCAAAGAGACAACACATACAAACACACATGCACACACACAGATACAAACACACAAAGTACAGCCATATCCATGCATGCAATACACCACACACACACAAACAAATGCAGAGACACACACATATTATAAAGATACCCGACCCATACAAACATGGACCACACACACACACACATACATACACACATACACACATATACACACGCACACACACACACAAGCTGGTATACACACCGCACTACACAGCCAAAACCTGTGGTGCAAAAACAATATACCAGCATCTACTCAGCTTAACACCCTCACTGACCCCTTGCTGTTTCTGGTGACAGGTAAAGTGCACTGTGAAGGGAGTTAGTTTCTTAGGTGATGAAATGCTGTGCCAGTCTGATTAATTTACACAGGAAAAAGCTATCTTTCCTATTGTAATTCAAAGTGTAGTTGTAGTATGTAATCTTTTTAACGTGAGCTTTTAGATAAATAAAAGATCTGTCTCCAAAAAAGATTAGATTTCTGTCATTTGGTGAACTTGCTTTGCACTTGTATTAGTCTAATAACTGGAACCTGATGTGGATTAAATTGAATACATTTAGAGTCTTAGAGTGAAACTGAGTAAATTGAGAGACCCAGTGTGTGTGTGTATGCATGTGTGTGACAGTGACAGGGGAAGCAGGGTGTGTCTGATTTGCCAATGAATGTGTCCGTCCAGCTCTCAACCACTCTGCTGATACCAGGCACAAATTAAGGAATGAGTGGGGAGGGAAAAGGGCAAAATCTAATTAAAGAAGAGATTTATGGCCCTGTCAAAGCACATCTCACACACACACACACACACACACACACACACACACACACACACACACACACAACAAAGTATGCCTAGAAGGGTACATGGTGCCGTCAGAAGAGCCTTTCATCAGTAATGGTTTTACCTCTCTGGTGGGGATTCATATATAGGTCTACTGCAGCTCTATAATCCTTCTCTGGGCTACACACACACTGTACTCTTAACATGCTGTACCCACTCATACACTAACAACTCAATAACTTGCATCTAGTCTTGCATCCAGCCGGAACACGACGCAGCCGCATCTGGTGGACATCCGAATTTGAAGTCTCAGGAGTTGTTTATTAAGTCGTTTGGAATTGAATGGAGTGAATGAGCCCAAGAAGTATGGCAAAACTGATAAAAAAATATCTGTTATCATGGTGCATGCATGTAAAAACTGTCACAATCAACATTAAAGATATGGAAAATGTAAAAAATGTGCTAAAACTCAAATCATGCTGGAATTGTCCTTTAAATCCGTATTTTAAAGCATTAAGGAGTTATAGTAGTTTCAAGGAAATCAGCTTTTCCTCATTGATATTCAAATTTATGCAGCATGGTGCTCCAAAATCTAATCAGATCATCTCTCTATAGGGGGAACCTGTGGTGTATGGTGTCTGTTTCTATCATGCATTGTTCTTGAGTTATTGTGTTCACAGCAATGTGTCTACACACAGACAGACACACAAATGCCACCATGATGACATAATGTCCCACATACCATCTACCATAGCGGTGAGACATAAAAATGAGGAAAAGAAGAGGCAAGTGATACACAAACAAACATGCAGAAGAACAGGAGGGAAGGGTAGGGGATGAGTCCCTGTCAGACTCCCCAGGCCCTGTCTGCCTCCTCTTCCTCCTGAGTCCAGGCCTAACGTAAAGTCACCTCAGGACCCAACACCACGCACACAGTGTGAGTCAGGTATGGAACACATGTTGACCTGTTTCCACACAAACAGACACAGACACAAACACTCACACATGGTTGCACATTCAAACACAGACACAAAAAGTACAAAACATTCAGAACATTCACTCTTCCTCAGTTGATTCCCCCCGACTCCCCCAACTGCCCCTACTCCCCTGTCCAAAACCCTGCTCCTTCCCAAAACTTGTATTTATTAACAATGCTGCCCAATGCTTGTTCTGGTGCAACCCTGTGAGGCACCGCTCCGAGGCCTGTGCTGACATCGGTCTGTTGCTGTCCTACTTCTGCCCGGCCCCTCCAAGCCCCCTCTCTGTGTGTGGGGTCATTGTGCCTCGTTCATCCAGGGTATTTTTCTTAAACAGGGCCCTCTTTGAACCTGCAGCCAAGCTAAGCTCATCTGAACCAACCGCCTCTCACTTGCCACTGGGGAGCTTTGTCATGCTGAATTCATGCCACACAATCCCTATCTATTTTGCAATTTATTTGGATTTACTGCTGGTTCTGGTGCAAATTTGCTATGTGCTAGCAAATCGGGGGAATGGCTTTTAATAAAAGGATCCCACTTACAACATTTGTGCCTGAAGGATGTCTGAGAAGAGGACCAATTATGGACAACTGCCTGTGCCATCAACAGACACACAGAATCTTTTTCAGACACACATGCATGCACATGCACGCACATACACATACACACACGCACCAGACACTTTATCTCCCCGTGTGGCTTTGAGTTCTACACAAATGTCACACCCACCTGGTTGTCTTGGAAATAGGGGGCCTATCAGGCTTGGGCGAGGCAGCAGAGCTAGGCTTGGTGGGAGCTGCAGAGGCAGGCTTGGGAGCTGGAGGGAAGAAGCAGGGGAGAGGAGAGGAGAGGAGAGGAGAGGAGAGGAGAAATGGAAGAGAGGTGAAGATGTAGAAGATGCAAATGAAGAGAGGAGGGAGAGAGAGATAGGAATGTACGAGGCAAAAGAGATAGAAGGATAAAGACATGAGATATGACACAGATGAGATAAAATTCCATTGATAGGTTGGGCAGATATATCTGACTTACGACACATTTCCTTCATATATCCTAGGGATCTAGGGCAAACGCATTTCTATATTAGTAGCACTCACTCTGGCATATCTAATATGTGAACTGAATCCATCCCATGTGCATCTATCCGCATGTCATCTCATTACAATGAACATTCCTCACTACAGTTAAAGCTGCGTGAATATTTCATGGCACATTTACTATAGATGGGTTAGGGTTAGGGTGTTTATCCACATAACCTACATTCTCACTCATAATTATGTTACTGCCAGCTATCGTTCACTAAACTAAATTATATTTTGACCAACCTGCGGGCTTCTTAGCAGCAGCTGCAGAGGTGCTGGTTTTGAAACTGTTAGCAGTTGCGGATGATGTCTTCTTGGTTGCTGTTGTTCCGGTCGTTGACTTCACACCGTTGGTGGCGGGGGCAGAAGGGCGGGCGGTCCCTGCAGCTTTCTTCTCACCCACCTTAGTGGGGGTCTTGGATGCCGGGGCTCCAGCCGTTCCTGTTGGTTTCTTGGAGGCAGCTGAGGTCGGGGGACTCTTCTTGTCTGGAGTGGCTGTGGTCTTCTTAGCCACTCCGTTAGTCTGGGGCTTGGACATGCCATTGGTGAGGCGGTTCTGGGCCATGTTGGGCCGTGAGCCGGATGCGGTCTTGGTTGGGCCGGTGGTGCCAAGCTTCGTCTTGGCCACGGCCTTGTTGGTGGTCTTGGCTTTGGGGTCTGCTGATGCCTTGCCACTGGTCTTGGCAGCTGGCGTCTCCTTGGTTGGATCTGGCTGGGGTTCCACCTCCCCCACAGGCTGCTGCCCCATCACCTCCTCCATCGGACTGGCCGCCTGGTTGGGCTCCTCCACCACGGGCGGTACTGCCTCATTTACCGGATTGGATTCCAACGTTTCCATTGGCTCCAGCGCTGCCGTGGCAACCCCATCCGGTTTCATCTCCCCTTGAGTGGTGGCGGTCCGTCTCTGCAGAGCAGGGCTGGTTAACTTGACACGGCCGCAGGTCTAGAGGCTCTCTGGAGAGGGCAAGGACTGGTCTGGAGAGAGGCAAAATAATATACAAGAACACACTCAGTCAATAGCAAGACCAGACATGAAAAGGAGTTAGCTGCCACTCCTATCAGCAGACAGGGCCCTAGAGGAATCAGATAAAGCCATGGCTTATGTCTACATACAGCTTAAGCAGCATCACGCGACGCGCGCACGCAGTTTAGGGGAAGAAATGGAACAGGATGTGCTATTATTCAGGAAAGTGTACTGCTGCACAAACCCAAGAGGACACAGAGCCTATATAGGACAAGGTAACACACATAGAGGAACACATACACATGCGCAATTGCACACAGATTGAAATACATACACACACAGACAAACAAACACACACACGAACAAACACAGACACCAATACAAACACACACCACAGCATGATATGACATGCTCAGAGGGACACATTAGGACAAACAACGAGATCAACCCATTTTAAGATCAGCTGAATGTGTGTTATGGTCTTGCACAAATACAACAACACAACACAATCTACAAATAACCCTCATTAAATTCACTGCCAATTGCAGTGCAATGGCAAATGGTCTCCCGCACTCTGTCTCCTTCTGGGAAACCCAATCGTGGCAGCATGCCACGATAAAAAAAAACTAGACTAGGTAAAATCCTCGTATATGGCTGGACTCAGGAGCACTAGCTTTTCTGTGGTAGTACACTCAAGGGAGTGCAAGCAAAAAGCTTTAGCACTCAAAACACAAACGCGCAAATGCACAAACACGCAACCTCTCAAAAACACACACACACACACACACACACACACACACACACACACACACACACACACACACACACACACACACACTTCTAATCATGTTAAGACACACAACCTCTCAAAAATGCTTCATCATCACCACATGGACGAGCAAAGCTAAGGAAGTTTGCTTCACACTAAGAGGCTAGTAAACTCTTAAATCATTTTGAAAAAATTGAAGTGGTGTTGGTTGGAAAAGGGGCCTGGATGTGCTAAGACGAAAAGGTCAAGGCATGTAAACCTAATGAAAGGGAGGCAGCTCCACTGCTGGACCATAAACACAGAGTGGTGAGCTGTCAAAGACATGAGCCACGGGGGACAAGCAGTGGGACCTGGAGCATATGAGGCCTGATAAAGGGCAACAGTCTGTAATACGGGCTGTCATACACCGTCTGCATCAACATCATACTCCTGTCTTTTATTTTGTTTCCTCAACCCCATTCGAATGAAGTGATGAGAGGAGAACGATAGGTTTTGGCGACACTGTCTCTCTCTCACGCTCTCTCTTACCAAGACTCTTGGTAAGAGAGAGAGAGAGAGAGAGAAACAGAGGAAAGAGAAGGAGAGGGGAAATGAGCTCACTATGGGCTGATGTTCGCTGGTCCAACTTTAAAATCCAGACATATCTAGTCATCCTAGTTTCCATTGACCATCACTCGCACACGCATGCACGTACACACACGCACACGCACC